>JAPYYZ010003046.1:0-12487 GCA_030522705.1 Eretmocerus eremicus | reverse complement strand
ATTGGATTGATCCGGATTGGATTGAGCATGGTCAATGCCGATTCGCTGCATGGAACCGGATTGGCAATCCGTCTCCATCCAATGCCCATAAACAGCATTGAGGCGGATTGGATTGCATTGAGGCGGATTGGATTGGATTGATCCGGATTGGATTGAGCATTGTCAATGCCGATTTGCAGCATTGAGCCGTATTGGCAATCCGTCTCCATCCAATGCCGATAAACAGCATAGAAGTGGATTCATCATTCTGTCCAAACGCTCCAAAACTGCATTGGATCACATGAGGTTTCAATACTCATCATACGAATCGATCCGGATCGGAGTTAATTGTTACGATTGAATACTCTCTCGTGCATCGCGTAAACTCTCGTGCATCGCGTAAAAAGAGCGGCCGCCGAGGATCGAACCGGCGACCACTGGATCCAGAGTCGGAAACGCTACTCGTTGCGCTATCCGGCCGCCCAGAGTCGCAGCTACTTATTGCGGCACTAACGGTGCGCAGTGCCTGGATGCTGATGCACCCGTTACATAATGAAAGCCGTTCGAATTGCGAAAATCGTGTTTCACATTCAGCATTTAATTGGATAGGACATTCTTCAATCCGTTTCAATCCATCTTTTACAGCAGGGCAGTATGAATTGAAGAACAGGGTTACAGAGTCAAAATTATCGGAAGCCTGATGGAGATAAATATATGAAATCTTCCTTCGTAAGATCTCTGGTCGTCCTCATACAGAATAATAGCTCCAAGACACTACTCAAAAATATGTCTTGAAATCCGCAATATCAATCAGTGAACCTCATCCACGTGATTTAAGAAAAATTGCTACATCGCCTTCATTTTGAATTGGGTCCAGATACACGATTATCCATTTTCATAAACAGATTCAACTAACAAATTTCAATGTACACACCCAGCAAGATGGCAAGCTTCGACAGTTCCTTGACAAACTGAGAGCCAAATAAAAGTCACTCCATGCGCGCGTGTGTGTGTGTATGTGTGACAGAGATTCAGTATGGCCCGATACTCTATGCTATGTGTAATATCGCAATCGCACAAGAATCATCCATGGAATCATCACAAAATATATGATGAGATGTCATTGAATCGACGTTAGAACTCTCGATACTTCTATTAACTATTTACTGGATTGCCGACAATGTTGATGACATACGTAATGAATGGATACTTTCGTACAATCACATTTCATTCTTCGGACGAAATTCTTCCAACAACAGCGGAATCAGAGAGACGGGGTTCGGGATATTGCGAGTTGCTAATAAATTAACTTGAGACAGGCTAGAGATTTGGGTAATGTAACCATCGAATAAAAACCCATTCTCTGAGCATAACGATAGGATATATGTGTAAGAGAAAAATATTGAATGAAAGCTTGTCTACCAATCTCTGATTTTTTCAAAATTCTACCTAATCCTGATAGCAATTCTATCCTTACTCGATTCCTAGAGAATAAGAATATCATGAAATTAACATACGCCAAAGGGAAATTCATACTTCATTCACATCCGATGGAAATCGTCAGTTCTGACCTACGATCTTTGATTAAAGTTAATCAGAAGAAGTTAGTTCAAGTTGATTAGAGAAAGTCATTACAACAATTGACCTGATGACACTCGAATGCACATGAGAGCATCAAGAACCGAACATTCGAAGCCTTGTACATTACTCACCTAAGGCGACATGATTCGACCAGATGCGGATCCAAGCACAGCCCTACCCAATTTTCATAAAATCAAAAGTGTGATCCATATGAGAATCTATTTTTTCCCGTTGAGACAGGTGTTACACAGCTTGGTTCTCAAGTTTATTATCAGCGGAATGACAATGTAATTAGCGGAATCAACTGCCCGGGGGAAATATAGGAGGAATTTGTACGGGCTTGTCCGATTTGTACCTGCAATTGTACCTGAATTAATTGAAAAATGCGTCATCTATGACGCCTGGTAGCGTCATGTTCATCTCGCCAAAGCGTCATGAGCGTTCCGCTCAAGAGACCGAGCGAGACGCTCGACAAGTACGCTTTCAGGGTAATGTGGACCTCGGTGTCGCATCGAAACCCAGGTCATTTTGCAGTTTCGATCATCTCCGGCGACCTGGCTTGATCGATGGGTGGTCCTGGGTTCTTTCAGTGTTACCTCGCGTAGGTGCGGCCGTGCGCTCGAGCTCGTGCTCCACGGAGGGTACAGGCTGCTTTTGATGGCTAATCATGGGCCTCGCGTTGGTTGCCGCTGCCTGCAGGTTGCAAGCATCCTCGAGGTCGACCTTCTCCCCAACTTGTTCTGCATCAAGGCGAAGATTCCGTACATGGGCCTCGCGTTAGTGCCGGTGCCTGCAGGGCGCGAACATCCTTAGAACAACTAGCTCCTTGACTTGTTCTGCGTTCGGGGCGGGGATTCCGTCCAGGCGGTGATATCGACGGTCACCACCTGCGGAGCAGTGATACCGATTTTTCACAACTGATGCTGCCCCACATGGCTTCCCACAGGATATCAGTGAGCAGTTGATTCGGATGAGTGATTCTTATTTTGCAGAGCTTCATCTTGCCCATCAATCCTGGAGACGGGTGGTACCTTGTGCATCATATCCCTGCTGGAGATGATTTTTTGGGATCCCAATGAGCTCCCAGTGAGAGACTGGGACCAACCTGGGACCTCCTGGGACCTCCATGGGACCTCGTGATATGGGGCTCTAGGCCCCAAGGGACTACAAAGTACGACGTGGGACCACATGAGACCTCATGTGAAGCCCATGGGAGCCATGGGACCATCCTGGGACCGACCTGGGACCTCCAGGGACCTCCTGGAACCTGCATGGAACTTCGTGGAATGGGGCTCTAGGTGCCGAGAGATTTCATAGGACAACGTGGGACCTCATGGGAACTCATGAAGAGGCCATGGGACCCATGGGGAACCCACGGGACCATCTTGAGACCTCCCGAGATCTCAATGGGACCTCATGGAATGGGGCTCTAGATGAAGAGAGACCTCAAGAGGACGACGTGGGACCTCATGGGAACTCATGGAGAGGCCATCATGGGATCCATGGAAGACCTATGGGACCATCTTGGGACCTCCTGGGATCTCCACGGGACCTCGTGAAATGGGGTTCTAGGTGCCGAGAAACCTCATAGGACGACGCAGGACCTCATGAGAACTCATAGAAAGGCCATGGGACCCATGGGGAACCCATGGGACCATCTTGGAACCTCCTGGGATCTCTATGGGTCCTCATGGGATGTGGCTTTAGATGCAAAGAGACCTCAAGAGGACGACGTGGGACCTCATACGAACTCATGGAAAGGCCATGAGACCCAAGGGGAACCCATGGGACCATCTTGGGACCTCCTGTGATCCCCACGGGACCTCGTGAAATGCGGCTCTAGATCCCGAGAGACCTCATAGTACGACGCAGGACCTCATGGGAACTCATGAAGAGGCCATTGGACCCGTGGGGAACCCATGGGACCATTCCGGAACCTTCTGGGACCTTCACGAAACCTCGTGAAATGGGGCTCTAGGTACCGGAAGACCTGAAGGGACGACGTGGGACCTCATAGGAACTCATGGAAAGGCCATGGGACCCCTCCTGGGACCTGCATAGGACCTCTCGAAATGGGGCTCTAGGTGTCGAGAGACCTCATAGGACGACGTGGGACCTCATGGGATTCCATGAAAAAGCCTTGGGACCCATGGGAAACCAATAGGACCATCCTGGGACCTCCTGGGACCGACATGGGACCTCGTGAATTGGGGCTCTAGGTGTCGAGAGACTTCATAGGACGACGTGGGACCTCATGGGACCTCATGGAAAGCCCATGGCAGCGAGAGGACCATCCAGGGACCTCTTGGGACCTGCATGGGACCTCGTGAGATGGGGCTCAAGGTAACAGAGACCTCATCGGACGACGTGGGATCTCATGGGAACCCATGTAAAGGCCATGAGACCCATGGGAAACCCATGAGACTATCCTGGAACCTCCTCGGACAGACATGGGACCTCGTGATATGGGGCTCTACGTACTGGAGGACCTCGAGGGAAGTCGTCGGACCTCATGGGACCTCATGGGAACTCATGGGACCCATGGGATACCCATCGGACCATCCTGAACCTCCTGGGATCTCCATGGGACCTCATGGAATGGGGTTCTAGGTGCCGAGAGACCTTCGAGTACGACGTTGGACCCCATCGGAACTCATGGAAAAGCCATGAGATCCGTGGGAGACTCATGGGACCATGCTGGGACCTCCTTGGACCTTCATGGGACGTCGTGGAATGGGGCTCTAGGTGCCGAGAGAGCTGATGGGAGGACTCAGAACCTAATGGGAACTCATGGTAAGCCCATGGAAGCCATGGGATCTCGTGAAATGGGTCTCTAGGTGCCGAGAGACCTTCGAGTACGATGTTGGACCTCATGGGAACTCATTGAAAGGCCATTGGACCCATGGGAAATCTATGGGACGATCCTGGGAGCTCCTTGGACCAACATGGGATCTCGTGATATGGGGCTCTACGTACTGAAGGAACTCAAGGGACGTCATAGGACCTTCTCAGACCGTATGTGGAACCCATAGGACCCATGGAAAACCCATGAGACTATCCTGGGACCTGCTGAGATCTCCATGAGACCTCGTGGAATGGGGCTTCGCGTACTGGAGGATATAGAGGGACGTTATCGGATCTCATGGGACCTCATGGGGAACCCATGGCCCCATCCTGGAACCTACTTGGATCTCCCTGGGACCTTGTGGAATAGGGTTCTAGGTGCGGAGGACCTCTTGGGACGACGTGGGACCTCATAAGAACTCATGGAGAGGCCGTGGAACCGATGTGAAACCAATGGGACCATCCTGGGACCTCATGTGACCAGCATGGGACGACGGGGAATGGGGCTCTAGGTGCGAAGGGACCCCATAGGAAGACATGGGGCCTCATGGATACTCATGGGAAGCCCATGATGTCCATTGGATAATTCTGAGACATTCCTGGGACCGCCTGGAACCCTCAAGGGACCTCGTGTGATGGGGCCGTAGGTGCCGAGAAACCTCAGAGGACGACGTGGCCCCTCATGGGAGATCATGGTTAGCCCATGGGAGCCATGGGACCATCCTGGGTCCTCCTCGGACCTCCATGGGGCCTCGTGAAATGGGGTTCTAAGTGCCGAGAGACCTCAGAAGACGACGAGGGACCTCATGGGAACTCATGGTCAGCCCATGGGAGCCATGGGACCATAATGGGACCATCCTCAGACTTCCTGAGACCTCCATGGGACTTCGAGATATGGGGCTCTAGGTGCCAACGGACCTCATAGGACGACGTGGGCCCTCATGGGACCTCATGGGGAACCCATGTGAGCTAGGGACCATCCTGGGACCTTGCTGGGACCTCCTGGGTCCTCCTGGGACCTGCATAGAACCTCTCGAAATGGGGCTCTAGGTTTCGAGAAACCTCATAGGACGACGTGGGTTCTCATCGGAATCCATGAGAGAGCCTTGGGACCCATGAGGAACCAATGGGACCATCCTGGGATTCCTGGGACCAACGTGGGACCTCGCGATATTCGGCTCTACATACTGGAGGACTTCTCGGGACATCGTGGGACCTCATGGGGTCTCATGAAAAACCCATGAGACCCATGAAAAAATCCATGGGACCATTCTGGGACCTCCTGGGATCTCGCTGGGCTCTGGTGGAATAGGGCTCTAGGTGCCGAGAGACCTTATAAGACGACGTGAAACCTCATCGGATCTAATTGGAAGATAAGGGACCCATGGGAAACCCATGGGACCATCTTGGGACCTCCTGGGATCTCCATGGGATCTCGTGGTATGAGGCTTCAGATGCGGAGAGACCTCAAGAGGACGACGTGAGACCTCATGCGGAATCATGGAAAGGCCATGAGACCCATGGGGAACCCACGGGACCATCTCGGGACCTCCTGTGATCTCCACGGGACCTCGTGAGATGCGGCTCCAGGTCCCGAGAGACCTCGGAGTACGACGCGGGAACTCATGGGAACTCATGGAAAGGCCATGGGACCCATGGGACCATCCTGGAACCTCCTGGGAACTCCATGGGACCTCGTGAGATGGGGCTCTAAGTGCCGGAAGACCTATAGGGACGACGTGGGACCTCATGGGAACTCATGGAAAGGCCATGAGACCCATGGATATTCCATGGGACCATCCTGGGTCCTCCTGGGACCTTCGTGGGACCTCGTGAATTGGGGCTCTAGGTGTCGAGAGACTTCATAGGACGACGTGGGATCTCATGGGAACCCATGTAAAGGCCATGGGGCCCATGGGCAACCCATGAGTTGATCCTGGAACCTCCTCAAACAGACATGGGACCTCGTGATATGGGGCTCTACGTACTAAAGGACCTCGAGGCAAGTCGTCGTACCTCGTGGGTCCTCATGGGGGACTCATGGGACCCATGGGTTACCCATCGGACCTTCCAGAACCCCCTGGGATCTCCATGGGGCCTCGTGAAACGGGGCTCTAGGTGCCAAGAGACCTTTGAGTACGACGTTGGACCTCATCAAAACTCATGTGAAGGCCATGAGAACCGTAGGAAACTCATGGGACCATGCTGGGACCCCCTGGGACCTTCATGGGACCTCGTGGAATGGGGCTCTAGTTGCCGAAAGACCTGATGAGAAGACATAAAACCTAATGAAAACTTATGGTGAGCCCATCGGAGCCATAGGACCTCGTGAAAGGAGGCTCTAGGTGCCGAGAAACCTTTGAGTACGACGTTGGACTTCATAGAAACTCATGGGAAGGCCATTGGACCCATGGGAAATCTATGGGACGATCCTGGGAGCTCCTGGGACCAACATGGGACCTCGTGATATGTGGCTCTACGTACTGAAGGACCTCAAGGGACGCCATGGGACCTTCTCAGACCGTATGTGAAACCCATGGGACTCATGGGAAACCCACGAGACCATCCTGGGACCTCCTGAGGTCTCCATGGGACCTTGTGGAATGGGGCTCCACGTAGCCTCCAGAGGGACATTATGAGATCTCATGGGACCTCATGGGAAACACATTGGCCCATCCTGGGACGTACTTGGATCTCCATGCACCTGGTCAAATGGGGTTTGGGGGGCGAGGGACCTCATAGGACGACGTGGGACCTCATGGGAACTCATGGAGAGGCCGTGGAACCGATGTGGAACCAATGGGACCATCCTGGGACCTCCTGGGACCAGCATGGGACGTCGGGAAATGGGACTCTAGGTGCAGAGGGAATTCATAGGATGACGTGGGACCTCATGGAAACTCATGGAAAGCCCATGGGAGTCATGGGACATCTCTGAGACCATCCTGGGACCGCCTGAGAACTTCAAGGGACCTCGTGAAATGGGGCCGAAGGCGCCGAGAAACCTTAGAGGAAGACGTGGGACCCCTTGCAAACTCATGGGAACCCCATGGGAGCCATGGGACTATCCTGGGAACCTCCAGAGACCTCCTGGGAACGCAATGGGACCCCATGATATGAGGCTCTAGAGGCAGAGGGACCTTGGAGGAAGACGTCGGACCTCATGGAAACTCGAGGGAACCCCATGGGAGCCATGGGACCATCCTGGGACCTACATGAGGCCTCGTGATATGGGGCTCTAGGTACCCAGAGACCTCAGAGGACGACGTGGGACCTCATGGGACCTCATGGGAAGCCCATGGGAGCCATGAGACCATCCTGGGACCATCCTGAGACCTGCATGAGTCCCCATGAGATCCAACCACGTCCCTCGAGGTCATCCAGTACGGATGGTCACATTTCACGAGGGCTCATGCAAGTCCCAGGAGATCCCAGGATGGTCTCATGGGTCTTCCATGGCTCCCATGGGCTTCTCATGAGGTCTTATGAGGTCCCACGTAGTCCTATCAGGTCTCTGGGTACCTAGAGCCTCATATCACGAGCTCTCATGGAGTCCCGGAGAGGTCCCAGGATCGTGCCAGAATGGTCTCATGGCCCCTCTGGGCTTCCCATGAGTTTCCATGAGGTCCCACGTCTTCCTGTGAGACCCTTTGCACCTAGAGCCTCATATCACGAGGTCCCATGGCGGCACCGGGAGGTCCCAGGATGGTGTCATGGCCCTCATGGGCTTTCCATGAGTTCCCATGAAGTCCCACGTCTTCTTATGATGTCTCTTGACACCTAGAGCCCCATATCACGAGTTCCCATGGAGGTCCCAGGAGGTCCCAGGAAGGTCCCGGGATGGTCCCATGGCTCTGATGGGCTTCCCATGAGTTCGCATGAGGTCACATGTCTCCTTATGAGGTCCCTCGGCATCTAGAGCCCCATATCACGCGGTCCCATGGAGGTCCCTGGAGGTCCCAGGAGGGTCCCAGGTCGGTCCTATGGCTCCCATGGGCTAACCATGAGTTCACATGAGGTCCTACGTCGTCCCCCGTAGTCTCTCGGCACCAAGATCCCCATTTCACGAGGTCCAATCGAGGTCCGAGGAGGACCCAGGATGGTCCCATGGCTCACATCGGCTTTCCATGAGTCTCCATGAGGTCCCACGTCCCTCTTTGTGGGATCACGGCACCTAGAGCCTCATATCACGAGGTCCCATGGCGGTACCAGGAGGTCCCAGGATGGTGTCATGCCTCTCACGGGCTATCCATGAGTTTTCAGGAGGTCCCACGTCTCCTCATGGGGTCCCTTGGCACCTAGAGCCCCATTTTCACGCGGTCCCATGGAGGTCCCTGAAGGTCCCAGGATGGTCCCAGGTAGGTCCCATGGACCCCATGGCCTTTCCATGAGTTCCCAGGTAGGTCCCATCGATCTCATGGCCTTTCCATGAGTTCCCATGAGGTCCCAAGTCGGCCTATGAGGTCTTTCGTCTTCTAGAACCTCATCCCACGAGGTCGCATGCAGGTCTCAGGATGATCCCAGGATGGTCTCATGGCTCCCATGGATTGCCATGAGGTTCCAAGAGGTCCGACGCCGGCCTTTGAGGTCTCTCGGCACCTAGAGCCTCATTCCACGAGGTCTCATGCAGGTCTCAGGATTGTCCCAGGATGGTCTTATGGCTCCCATGGGCTTCCCATGAGGTCCCATGAGGTCCCACGTCGTTCTCCGAAGTCTCTGGGTACCTAGAGCCCCATATCACGAGGCCTCATGGGGGTTCCAGGATGGTCCCATGGCTCTCATGAGGTTCCCCTGAGTTTCCATGAGGTCCCACGTCTCCCTCCAAGGTCCCTCTGCTCCTAGAGCCTCATATCACGGGGTCCCATGGCGTTCCTTGGAGGTCCTCGGATGGTCCCAGGATTGTCCCATGGCTCCCATGGGGTTCCCATGAGTTTCCATGAGGTCCCACGTCTTCCTACGAGGTCCCTCTGCTCCTAAAGCCTCATATCACGAGGTCCCATGGCATTGCAGGAGGTCCCAGAATGGTCCCATGGCTCCCATGGTTTTCCATGAGGTCTCATGAGGTCCCACGTTGTTCTATGAGGTCTCCTGGTACCGAGAGCTCCATTTCACGAGGTGCCATGGAGATCCCAGGAGCCCCCAGGATGGTCCCATGAGTTTCTCATGGGTCCCATGGGTTTCCCATGAGTCCCCATGAGGACCTACCACGTCCCTCGAGGTCCCCCAGTACGTAGAGTCTCATTTCAGGAGGCCTCATGCAAGTCCCAGGAGGTCCCAGGATGGTCATATGGGTCTCCTATGGGTCCCATGGCCTCTCCATGAGTTCCCATGAGGTCCCAGGTCGGCCCTCTAGGTCTCTCGGCACCTAGAGCCTCATTTCACGAGGTCCCATGCAGGTCTCAGGATGATCCCAGTATGGTCTCATGGCTCCTATGGGCTCCCCATGAGGTCCCATGAGGTCCCACGTCGTCCTATGAGGTCTCTGGGTACCTAGAGCCCCATATCGCGAGGTCTCATGGAGGTCCCAGGAGGTTCCAGGATGGTCCCAGGATTGTCTCATGGCTCCCATGAGCTTCCCATAAGTTTCGATGAGGTCCCACGTCTCCCTCTGAGGTCCCTCTGCACCTAGAGCCTCATATCACGAGGTCCCATGGCGGTCCCAGGAGGTCCTATGATGGTCTCATGGCTCACACGGGCTAACCATAAGATCCCATAAGGTCTCACGTCGTCTCATGAGGTCTCCCGGCACCTAGAGCCCCATTTCACGATGTCCCACGCAGAACCCAGGAGGTCACAGGAGGTTCCAGGATTGTCCCAGGTCTGTACCATGGCTGTCATGGGCTTTCCACGAGTTCCCATGAAGTCCCACGTTTCCTTATGATTTCTCTTTGCACCTAGAGCCCCATAACACGAGTCCCCATGGAGGTCGCAGGAGGTCTCAGGATGGTCCCAGGATGGTCCCATGGCTCTTATGGGCCTCCATGAGTCCCCATGAGGTCACACGTCTCCTTATGAGGCCCCTTGGCACCTAGAGCCCCATATCACGCGGTCCCATGATGTTCTCTGGAGGTCCCAGGATGAATTCGGTAGGTCCCATGGCTCCCATGGGCTTTATCATGAGTCCCCATGAGGTCCCACGTCGTCCTTTGAGGTCTCTCGGCACCCAGAGCTCCATCCCACGAGGTCCAATTGAGGTCCTAGGAGGTCCAAGGATGGTCCCATGGGTTTCTCATGGATCCCATGGCCTTCCCATGAGTTCCCATTGGGTCCCACGTCATCCTATGAGGTCTCTCGGCACCTAGAGCCCCATTCCACGAGGTCCCATGGAGATCCCAGGAGGTCCCAGGATGGTTCCATGGGTTCCCCGTGGGTTCCATGGCCTTTCGATGAGCCTCCATGAGGTCCCTCGTCGTTCTATGAGGTCTTTCGGCACCTGGAGTCCCATTTGACAAGGTCCCATGCAGGTGCCAGGAGGTGCCAGGAGGTCCCAGGATGATTCCAGGATGCTCCCATGGCTCGCATGGGCTTCCGAAGAGGTCCCATGAGGTCCCACCTCGTCCTGTGAGGTTCCTTGGTACCTAGAGCTCCATTCCACGAGGTCCCATGGAGGTCCCAGGCCGTCCCGAGATGGTTCTAATCTCTCACTGGAATCCCAGGTAGGTCCCACTGGGTTCCCAGGGAATTATTCCCAGCAGGGATCCCATTCCGGCCTGAACATTTCAAGAAGTAATGAGCTGCCATCATCGTTCTGGAAATTGTTCCCGAACGCCAATGTGTAATCGGTTCATGGGTGCTGCTGAACTGGTACAAGAGTCCCCTACATAGAATCCTGTCGATCCTTGGGTGGAACGGTTTGTCAAAAGTGGAACCTGATCGTTCCTCTGTTTTCTGCAGTCTGTATGTATTCAAGGCTGGTATTTCCATCAATTTTGCCTGTAACACCCTGGAAATTCTCTGCTCCCAGAGGACAATACTCATTGGGATGGTCTCCATAATTGTCACATGATCCCTCTTCCATATATCTCATTAGCGCTCTCTTCCAATTGTGACCTTCAACGATTATGAAATTTGGTAGATTCAAATTATTGTTCTGTAAGCTAGTTCTCCTTCGATTGCAGGTTCTTACTTGAACAAAGCCATTGTAATGGATAATCGATCGATTTGATGAGTCAAAGGTGACTCATCAACTCGAGGTCAACCTTTGACTCATCAAATCGATCGATTATCCATTACAATACAACGTTAACATGAGTGAAAAAACTGAATCAATTATTTAATAAAGCCAGTTCCTCATTTCTCCTCACCTTGAGTTCGGGGAAACTACCAATTCAGCCAAAATTTGAGGAATATTCCTATTACAATTCATCGTTCTCTCCCACATTCTGAATTAGATAGAAGAAGAATCCATACGGGATTCTGTTCCGAAATACTCGAGTAATATTGAAACTGTTCCAGACTTTTTGAATCGATGGTTTTTGAGTTATTTTGAGAGTATCGATAATGTTGATGACTCATGACATTGTTACACGACACGAGTGTGGGACAGAGGCAAACTCAATACCACTCAGGTCGAAAAGATCAGATTCCCGTCACTCTTTTGGGATCCTTTCCAATGAGACTTTTTGCGGTGGATTAAAGTTTGTGGATTTTGATCTCAAGTTTCCATGAGCATACAATCAATAGATTTTCAAATATAAAACTCCAACGATAATCACGTCTGTATCACTCAAAAATTATGCGTGAATTTTTAGAAGTCTTTGATGGTTAAGCCTGATACCGTCTCAATTCGGGGAGATTCCATCGATTCGGTTGTCTTGGTTTAGATACAAAACACAATTCGAGATATTAATTCAAGCCCCGGTTGCCATTTAGCTGCGTCAGATTGGTGGGTCATTCGCTGACAATTATTGGCTAGAGGCAATGGAGACAATAGAGAACTTGCATGAAAAAAGTTACGTATGCCCAAATGCCATATGGGTTATATATATCAAAGTTACAATACAGTTTTTTTTCCGTCGCCATTTAGTATTTTTCCGAGCGTATTAAAAATGCGTCCGGTCCAGATGCTCGTTCAAATTGAGAA
>JAPYYZ010003045.1:0-12124 GCA_030522705.1 Eretmocerus eremicus | reverse complement strand
CGTTTGATTTCATGTTCACATTAGTTAGCAAGTAAGTGCTCTACGCAGGAATTATTTTGGTCTAGAATTTTCCCAGGCTCAGGTCCCAGTAGAGTTCCCCGTGGGATCCCACTGGGATCCCAGTGAATTATTTTCAGCAGGGATGAGCGTAACATCGAACAAGAATAGAGCGGCATCACAAAGGAAAATAAGCTATTACGTCAGAATCAACGATGAAAATGATGGAAATCACATTGATCTAATGATTGATGACTTGGTTGACATTTTCTCCACATGAATTTGATGAACCGTATAGAGCTTCAACAGTTGAGAACGCAAAATGAAGTTTCCTAAGAACTGACCCTTTTTGCAAGCGGTCTCAAGTGAGATGGCCAGAAAAATGTCGTTATTGTTATAATATACTTTTACACGACGATTGCGTTAAATGTACTTTAAATCGTTGATCAACTCACCAGTCGTCATCAATCATTCACATCAGAGCATGTCGGAGTCCTATCCTAATTGCATTGTCGAGTTTTCAAATTTTTCGATGAGTTTTTGAGATATCGCCGATCTGGTAAGTAACGCCGATTCTATTATTCCTCTATAATCGGCTTTATTTTTGAGCTCTGCGATATCTTGAAAATTTCATGAGGAATTTCACAAGTCGACATGATATGGCCCCTCTTACGTGAGATCTCATGTGCACGTCAGACGGTCAGAGAAAGTAAAGTCGCTTTTATCCGACGACCGTATTGAATGCACCCAGGCTAAATGATCGATGTAATTGCTAATTTTTCTTATTCAGTTCTTACCTGAAAAATCGTATCCACATGATGACCCGCCTCATGTGAGATGGGTGCCGACGAGTGCGAGATGAGTCGACTGGGTGAAAGCGTCTTTTCTTCGGTCCTTTTTTTAGTATTGAAGTTCGTTACTTGGCTCTATATGCTGAAAAATCATAAGATAATCATCACCTACGATGAGCAGAAAATCATTTTCGGAAGCTATCGTCTATCACATGAGATATTATCCCACCTCGGATCCCGTATTCTAAGCGCGGTCAAGAATACCAAAATTTAGATATTCCTCTTATCAACAATCAAAAGCTTCTCCCTCTTTTTTTTCCACTAGCGATCATTTCCCACTCCCAGCTTTCGATGATTTTTTTTCTGAGTAATTTGAAGACAACTTTTTCAACAAAGTTGTGTGGGTACCTTAATCCGAGATCATATGTGGATTTGGCTTCATCTGAACACATGGCAGAAGTGTTTTTTGCGGGAAAAGTGACATGGCTGAGTCTGCCCGGCGTTAAAGTTATAGTTGATTAAATGAAGATTAAATAAATAAATACCTTGGCATCTGGTGGCAACACCATGAATATCTCTGAATCAATTTCAAAACGAGAAACAGGTTTCAGTATGTAGTCCCAAATTGTCTCTACCAGAGACATTTACCTTACATAGTGTTCATCTCACAAAGGAGGTTACCTTGACCAGACATAGATTAATTAATTTCTCAATTTCAGGATTTCATCAAGACTACGATGTTGCTTTAGTACGCTTAAGGTGTCATCAACAAGATGTATACCGAGGAATTTCATCAAACCCCGATGCTGCAGAGTTTCAACCAGAGCCACCCGTGTTTGCCTGTCGATTTGCAACATCACCTGGACACAAGGAAATTATTGCATTGGCAAATGAAGATGGGAAAATTGCTTTACAGGATACATCCTATAAAAAAATTCCAAGTTCACCTTTTGGTAGCACACAGGTGTGTATACCTTGTCTCTTGGAGCATACTATCATTAATTGTACCACGATTTTCCTTCTCCAGGCGCACAATGATGCAATATTTGATATTGCTTGGATGCCTCAAGAGATGAAACTAATTACAGCATCAGGAGATCACTCTGCTCGTTTATGGAATGTGACTTCATCTGGATTTGAGCAATTAGAAACGTTTCATGCTCACACTCGCAGTATAAAAAGTGCTGTTTTCAGATACCAAGATAAAGGTAATGGTACAAATCTTCACCTTCTAAAAGTATCATCATTGTTCCTGCTATTCATTTTTTCTCATTTTCAGCTGTATTCGCTACAGGAAGCAGAGATGGAGCAATTATGGTGTGGGACATCAGAGCAGAACATGGTCACTTGCCAAAACCTAAGCCTGACAACTGTATATACAATGCTCACTACTTGAATTCTAGTGGTAGGACACCAAAGAGGAGAACTTCTGTACAAACAGCAAAGAATGATACTGTTCAAAGTATAACAGGCCTAGCTTTCCAAGATGATTATACACTCATTTCTTGTTCTACAGGAGATGGGTAACTATCACTTGTTTAATATTTATGGGCAATGAGAGTGTATGTTAATGCTGTAAAAACTACCTTACAGCTTAATCAAAGTTTGGGACTTGAGAAAAAATTACACAACATATAAGAAAGATGCAATGCCTAAGACTGTTCTTGTTTATGGAGGAAAAAGTAACAATAATGGGTTCACATCATTGTCAGTATGCCCAGCAGGTATCACATTGTATGCAAGTTGCATGGATAGCACTATCTATGCATACAATATTGCATCTCATCATCCTAAACCAAGTAAACTGTCAATTCAATTCATATTTCCTTTCTTTACGGAAATCATTGCTAATAAGTTTGTATCACCACAGTTGCTGAATATTATGGACATGAAGTATCTACTTTCTACGTTAAAACATGCCTGAGCCCAGATGGCAAATATATTGCTAGTGGTTCAAGTGATGAGATGGCTTACATTTGGCATACTAATAAGCCAGGAGTTCCCCTTCTCAAATTATCAGGTCACAGAGAAGAAGTTACCTGTGTATCTTGGTGTAGTGTTGGAGATCCTAAGGTGCAATTTTGCAAAAATCCAGTCATTCTGGAGATTATCAAATTCTTGTTGATTTTATACTACCATGATTTCTTTCTCAGATCATCACATGTGCAGATGACTCTTGTCATCGGATTTGGCGAATTGGAAATGAATGTCTAGAGCCAGATGAGAAAATTACGTTATGTGGTTTTGCAGAACCCATTATTGAATCAATTATTACTCAGAAAAGTATATCGGCTGCAGAGAAAACTCCCACAACAGTCAGACCGCGAAAACGAAGAAATCATTCAAGAGATTCAAATTTGACTCCAGGTTCGCTTATCTCAATTCAATGCAATGTATTGTGTCTATGTCAAATTTAAAAAATATTTAAATTCAAAAGTTTCAGGTGCTCACTGTGCCAGTGGATCTGCAAGAGAAAGCTCATCAGCAATACCTACAAATGGTTATTTTGAAGGAAACAATATTCTGTCTCCAGTTGCAGAAAATTTCGAGTCTCCTTCAATGCGTTCAAACCTTGATAACAAAGCTAGAAGATTATTCAGTCCAGTTGATGGTGAGATTTCTCATGGCTCAAATGATTGCAGATCTAATGAGACGTGTGTTACTCCTCAAAATCATGAACTGTTCTCATTTTCGCCAACTTCCAATCTACCAAATTTTGTTATCGATGGCACTGCCCCTCACTTGCTGGAGATGTCTCCACAGAAATCCAAAGAGAATATTGATTGGTTAACAAAGATGAGAAAAGAAAGATATGCTTGTCGAACTGAGTCAAGCATAGACAGATCAAGTCCAAAAAATCAATTGACTCCAGCTGATCGAAAAAATAGATCGAAATCAAGCGAGCCACGACGTACACCGAAAAGTTCAGCTAATCTTCTTCTACAATTTTTCAAGCCAACAGTTAAAGATCACAAGAGCAACGTGAATATTCAGAGTGCTCATTCTACATCACATCTCATTACAGATGCTGACTGATTATTTTGTACAGTAATACGCAAACGCTTTGAATTAATCGTCGTCAATTGAATGCTATGCTAAATATTTTTACAGTGTGATCCAACGTCAATGACCTTTATGCGACTTAGATAATTTATATGCCTAGTTGTAGGAAAATAGGCGTTTGAATTCTACCATGACTTTTATCATTACTGTTTCTTTTAGAATCATACGTACAAGTCAAAGTTATAATTTCGATAAGCCAAAATATACATAAGTATGTCTAACGTTAAGTTACATTTGGAAAATAATTTACGCGCTATTTTTGTACAAGTCCAACGAATTTTTTCTACTGTTAGTATTAGAGAAGTTGACATATTCGCGATTATATACAAGATATTTATAACACATTCATGGCGGTGAAAACAGTTTGAACAGTGAAACTTCTGCTAATGTTTCAACTTTCCGAAATATTTTTGTATCACCTGTTTCATTTGCACGAAAGCCACAATTGAAGAGCTTCTATTTTTGCCAATTGTATGATAGTTGGAAATAAAATTTCCTTGACTCTTGCTTATGTTTATGACACTTATATATACACAACTGCTTAAAAAATTATAAGTAGTATAAATGTACAAATTACTTAGCTACAAAAAATTTTTATAGAACGAGGAATTAATTTGAATTTGACTGGTTTCAATTCAAATTCTTCATTGTCAATGTACAGGAAATATTCTTGATCCACCTAAAAAAGAATTTCACATGTGTTTTCTTTCAAGAGTCTAAATGCTTTCAATTATAAGCTACAAAAACTATACTCACAGAATTTGCAGATTCTGATGGATGGATCTCAATATCCTTTGCCTCTATTATTTGACTCATTAAGGTCTTCATACCTTTTAGTCTGTTCCAGCCTTCAGCTACAAAATCTTTGTAATTTACATTTTGAGGTCCTGTAAGATGATATTTTCGTAATAGAAAGGATCTTTAAAAAAAATTATGATATTGTTCAATTCTGATTATCCAAAATAAATACCTATTTCAACTCTAATTGACGGGATGTCTGACATTTTTTGTCCGACATTTCTGGTGATCATCTGTAACTCGGTTGCAGAAAAATTCAACTCTCGCATGTTTCCGCAATTTTCATTTTCTATTTTATGATACTCTATACCATCACCTTCTGTAGTATGAAGCGATGTTATACGTGATCAAGAAATTCAAATTCATCATTTTATATAGGGAACGAATGATCTTAACTCACCAGGAGAAAAGTTCTTGACTTTTGGTATGAATACATGCCACCACCGCTTATTTGATGTGGTAACTTCCTCATTTTTTATGAAGCATTTCGAACATCCTCTACAAGGATCTGAATAATGCATCACACCTTTGCAATCCCAACTAATATTACTTTTGAGTCCACTGAATATGAATGTCACATATCTACGACAAGATATTGATTTAAGATATGATTGTGATTGGATAGTATTATATGCGATTTATCAGGTCGATCAAAAAATCAACTCAAGGCGAGAATCCAATCAATACTTTACACACAAGTTTGATACTTGATGATTGAGGAAAGTATTATTCAAAGCCCGAGGAACGAAATGACGAGTAGTACTCAATAAGCCTTTTAACTTCTTGTAAAGGGTAAAGATCGAAGTGTGAGATAAGCTCAGGATGAGCTTCAACTCTGTTCTTGCGGAGCTCATCATCGAAGCTTCGATGATGAACTCCGAAAAGAGGAGGGAGTCAGAAAACAAGAGGGCATTTTCGCGCATGCCGCACGGACGTTCGTACTGCATTTTTCAACAAGAATATATCGACAACTCTACAGTTTATCGCTGGTACAACTCTTAAACCATCTGGATATGATGAGAACAAATAATTGTATCTAAAATAATTTTACCAGAATTTTCGGAAGAGTTTGCAACAAACTACGCAATGACAAAGTCAGCATGTCGCACGGGTAAAAGTCGGACATCAATTTTGAGAAGTGATTTTCAATGGCGTAAGTCTGCTAACTGAATAAAGATAGTAATCGTTTGAGAGCTCCATGATCTTATCGAGTATTACCCGTTTTGATTGCATTTCTATCATCGTAATTCGAATTTTAGTGAGACAAAAACCGCAGAAAGTGAACATGTCGCGTAGGCGATTCGCGCGGACAAGAAAATCCTGCGATTTTGAAATTGGTGATTAAATATAACGAGACTGATTTGAATGATGGGAAAAATCATTGAAAGACTAACCATCGTGCATAGATTGCCGCAAAAATAACACCATAATGGTATGCATTACAATGAGCTTGTAGCAAAATTGACTTACTAAATAAACTAAATTTATACTGAATTCATATGTGTCGCACGGACGCTTAAAATGAGGTTTTTTGAGATAATTTATTCGCAGATGATCCGAAGATAAAAACACTAATGGCATACTTGGGACCACTGCCTTTTTGACTTATAGTAATTTTCCCCGAATTTTATTCAATTAATAATGGGAGAAATCTTCATTTTTCTTGTTCAACGGCATATCCGTGTTAACGCGAAAATGTCCGAACAAAATATATCGTTGCTTTGGTTGAGTAATTTGAGGCATGTGGGAGCCGTACAAATCGAAACGTTTATTCGAATTTCTCTGTTGTAGAAATTTAAATCGACGGGTTCTTGTCAGTGCCTCATTTCGTTCTGTCAACTCGTCCTTTTATCAGAATCTGTTACGTGAAAGCGGAAATTTCAAACACGAAGTATGAACAATAATGTATTTGATACAATTTGGCAAAAATATTGCAAAATTACATAATAGATAACGAATTATTATTTCCACACTTGCTAAAAAACCGAACTTCCCGCATCCTTACGACTGACTCCTGCCGCGCTGCAAAACAACCTGACGAGCTGAAGAATTTTGGTCGAGGATTCGGTAGCAAATCGATCATTTGTTTTGGTACCAGAAGCTAAGCCGGAGTGCTAATGATCCTGGACGTACAAGTGATATTTTATTGTCCTAACACGAAAAAAGCGAATGTCAAGCACCTTGACTTGCTATTTTAGGCTTGTCAGGCTATTTTCAAACCCAGTAAATATCGTCATCGAGGAAAAAGACATCTGTGCTACAGTCGAGTAGCACCTCACGTAGATGCATAACATGCCATCAATCATTCACTCAAATAAGATCAAAATTTTTTCAAGTGTATCTATCCCATGTTAAGTGATTCATTGATGAAATTTTTAGATAAGTGATAAGCAAACATCATCAAAAAGAATAATGAGATTGAAAACCTTCTTAAGGATCCCCAGTACCAGTATTTATCCATTCTTGACTGAGCATCTTTCCATGCACCCCATTCTACAGTGCCAACAGCATATATTGGTTCCGGTATTTGTTCTGATTCTTGCTAGAGTTGAAGTTTACCAAAAAATTTTCAATTCTGCAGATTCATGAGGTAAAAAAAGTAGGTATCCTTACCGCTAACAATTCTACTTTAATCACATCTGCCAATTTTGTTTTTCCTCTAACTACAGCCATTGTAGCCTCTGCAAGCTCTCGAATTTCTTTCAAATCTTCGTAACCATGGAATAAGGTACTGGCAACATTATTTGTTTGGCCTAGAGGTAAAACCCCAATGGGGCACTGTTTGGCATTTGAGATATTATTCTTGCACCTCCTCATTACTCCAGTTACAACATCAGATAATGTACCATCTCCACCAGCTACAACAATTGCATCAGTATGGGTATTCAAATTTGCAATGAGACTTCTGGCTTGATTTTCAGACTGAGTTTGAATGATAGTCACAGCAAAACCAGCAAGATGCAGTAATGGTTCACAATATTCTTCAAATAATTTTTTAGCTTTCCTGTAACAAAATTTGAAATTTATTTCTGTTATATTAATTCATAATGGAAGACTATTCTTTATATAAGTTGAAACCTTTTTTTAGCGACTGGATTTAAAATAACGGTGACATGCTGGGGCTTCTCATGAGGTAGAATAATTTCTCTCCCATATACAGCTGCTTCCATGCAATATTTTGACATCAGTCTGTATGTACTGCAAAATTCAATTTTTTAGTTTAAAAAAGTACTAAATAAATAGAGGGTCTAGAAAAATTCACAGTTTCTTCCTTGACTATATTACTAAAGATATGCACAGCTATCCCCATCCTCTCAAATTTCATCAAAAGAGCTATCCCATTCAATATTATGATACAATCCAATGACTTTGAAGAAAAAGTCCTTGCAAGTTGTGAATGAAAACTGCAAAATGACTTAATCTAATAATCAAAATCGTTTTCTAATAAAGTTGGAAGAGGGAAATTGCACTGATTCTGAGTCTCAATATTTGTGTCTCACTTTGTGTCTCAAATTCAATAAGAATAAGATATAAGAATTCAAATATATGTTTTTCTACATTATTTGCCATGTTTGTCAAATAATGCTGAGTATAATACTGTTAGGATCTATGATAGAGGAATTATTGAATTTTCATAAGAACATTTTTTGATCCACTCTATTCTTTATTCAAAAAGAATACCAATACTGAATTATGACATTACAATCAATCTCTCTTCTTCAAAGCGGATCAAGGAAATTCGTGACCCACTACACTGCCAAGAGATATTCATTTTCTCCACCCTCATAGAAAACACAATTCTAGAAGGTAATGTAAAAAGATTTTCCAAAATGGCGATCGCTGGGCCTCATCATGATTATTCATCAACGAGAGTAAGCAGTCTTACGAAACTAGAGATATATCAAAATCTTTGTTCTCCATCAGTGCATTTCACTAGTCTGTTGGATCATCTCAAAAAGGATAACAAATCTGCAAATTAATACTGATCATCAGTGAAGTTTTGATTGGTTGTCAAAAAGTTATTGTGACGTTTTTAGGAATCCAACTTCTTATTACTCTTGAATGAGAGCGCAGTTCTATGAGAGAATATTGTTTGATGGACGATATGTGAGTCCTCTCCTTACAGTATCTTAGAAATAATTCTTATGAATATCATACTTGAATGAATCTATACTGTAAGAAACCCCGTATGACAAAACTGCTGCTCCGAAGATTGATTTCTTCCAATTATTCTTGATGACTTTGAAAAAGTTTATTACCCGGGCCATAACTTAATAATTTTAGTGCAACATTGAGTATTGCAGTCGGCCTCGTGCTTTTTGTTGCCGGTGCCGGGTGTGCCAGAGTGCCACACAGCTGATAATCGCATCTCGAAACCATTCAGCACTCAGCCGACGACCATGAAGAAAACAAATTAACTCTAGTTTCCATGTTCAAAGGATATTTTAATATTATTTAAATTTTGCACATATTTCTTGCGACTAATTTAGATTCTTCACTCCCAGCAGATGAATTCTAAAAAATTAAATCTCTGACCATCTGATCTGACAGAGGAGTAATCTACGAGGATCGTCTGTTCAAAATTGTTTGGCTGAAACAATCTTCTACATGCCTTACACGATCTTTTATCTCCATTTTTCTTGCAATTGCAACATTAATTTTGCTTCCATGACCAAAAAATACATTATATGATATTATCTTCATCGAGATCCAGATCACTTGCGCATGGGTTATGGGTCTTCACTCTGCTGCATACATACATATATTCACAACTTTCAAAAGCGGTTGCTCTGGCGGTTGCCAGCGGTTGCTGCTTGGACGGAATGTGAAAATTTCCCCCGGTTGATTTGATTTCCCATTCCCACTGGAAGTTTCTTTAGTCTCCAAAAGACATGTCGTCAAAGAAGTCTCGATTAGCTTTTGGAAATCGCAAGTGAGATATTCAGCATAGAGGCTAATCGATCATCATTCTATTTTGGTCTTGCCGGACAATACGCAGAGTCAATTTATTTCAAGATTTATTTACCTACTCTTGACGACCTTGGCGTTTCCCAGGTCCTTTCCTTACGATTGTTTGAAATCTCGTATCAAACTTCCATCATTCTGTCTTCCGCCTACTAGTATGCTAGAGTCTTTGAAGTAAGAACCTCTCACGGGAATGAATCTTCCATCAAACCTCAGCTCTTTCAGAGCTGGACTCATAGGTATTATCTTACTCAATTTTTGAAATGAATATAAAGTTGTCTAATAAAAAGAAGAAAAAGCTACACAGGTTGATTTCCCTTGCTTGCTTTTTTTATTTGAGGCTCTAAACTAATAATATAGAGAATTATTGATACATAGAGATCATGGATAATTTATGGGATCATTGGGAGGATTTACATCCACAGAATTGATGGAATTTCTCATCAGTGTCAAAGTCTCTACGGCATGAGTTGCTTCATCTACTTTCTTCAATTTTTTACAGAGATGCGAAGACATCCCCCAAATCTGTGAGCACTCAAACAGAACAAGAATCATCAGAAGTCTCAAATTATATAAAAAAGATTGATATTCTTGTGAAAGAGGTGGAGTTATTGAAAAAAAAGGTTGCAGAATTTGAGAAGCGGGACAAGCATCTACAGAGCAATGGTATATGGAAAGACCATCGCTCTGACAAATCAAACATCTCTTCAAATGATACTGAGAAGACTAGCTCATCAATCCAAGATTATTCAGAAGTGAAAAGCGAAAGATGTTCTGATGCAGAACCCAGCTTAAAATTAGTTAAAGGATGTAGTTGCAAAGGTAATTGTGGCAGTAAAATTTGTGGATGTGTCAAGAAAGGTTTATTCTGTTTTGGGTCCTGTAAATGCAGTATCAAACAATGCAAGAATCAGGTATTTGATTCATTTCATTGGTGGTAACTTTTAAAACGTATGAGCTTCAATGATAAAATAATTTCAGGAGGTGAGCAAGGAAAATGTTGATAAAGAGGCACTCTCTCAGGTCAGTGAAAAAACTTTTGAGAGATTGAGCTATCTCACCTTGAATCAAGAAAGTACACACGAATCAAAGAAGAAATCAAAAAGGGGGATTTTGAGTCAAGTAGAACAACAGAATGGAACACCCAATCACGAAAAAGTTTCGCTTAGAAACCATGGTTCAGGAGCTCAGAGAAAGTTATTTACTCAAGATTCTGATGATGAATATGATGGAGCTAACAATTTTACAAATCATCAGTCCCCAGTTTCCACTGTACTCACTGCACATTATTCTGAGAAAAGCAAAAATAAAGACACATCACCTGATTTCCATGAGAGAATGAGTTCTACTGACTCAAATCAAACAAATTCTACAAACGAAATTCATGATGAACATATTGCTAGAAGAAGGTATGCAACACGCAAGCTGAAGGAAAGATTTGAATCAGATTTTGCTTCATCTGATGACACCATGAGACAGAAAGAACACAATAATATTAATTCAATCTCAACCAAAAGTTCTATGCTTACAAAGAAGAATCAAAACTTACTGGATCCTTCTACCCTTACTAATAATGTCAGAGTTGAAGTCCATGATGAAGATAATGAGATCATCAAAGGAAGATCTCATTACATAGAAAAACAGGATCACTCCTCCTCCTCATTTGGATCAAATTCCAGTAGTAGCAATTCTACTGCTCAGGACAGCATGGTATGTCGTTCTTGATTCATTTTGCATTCATTTAATATATAAAAACTTTATTTATACTCTAATTCAAAGGAGTCCAGTTTCAACCCAATGGTGCCCAAAAAGCAATTGCCAAGAAGTCCAATAAATGCTGAGGGGATCAATGTAACAGCCCCTGCCCAGAACAAAAAATTCTCTCCGCCAATTAAAGGTTTGTGTTCATACATGTGTTGGGATATCAGAGAATCCAGATTCTGGTATGCATATTCTACGATTGAAGCACAATCTCTACCTAACAATCTTTCACGCATGATGTGGATATACCTTCGCTATCGCGAACTTTTGATCGATTATTGATCATCACATGATCACCGTCTGATTTGAAGGCGTGAATTAAATGATGTAGTGGTTTGAAATTTTTTTCGGTCCTATAGTGAACTGGACGCATAATAAGGTAAGAGCTTGCTTTTTAATTTGAAAAAGAATTCTTTCTCGTGGAAAATTATACACATTGCATCCATACTTCCTTTTGATTCCGATGATGTATGCGGAATCGTATCCCTCAAAATTGGTGATTTGACGCGGATCAAAATCTGTGACGCCATTGAGACTGGAAATTTTGTCGCTACTTTGCTGCAGATTTGGGATTATTTTGCTCCCCGTATAAATTCCGAACTCACGGGTTTGTTAGCTTGATGATTTATGAGCTCGAAGACTTGCCCCGTTTACTTCGAAAATCTCCCTGGACTCAGAAACGAATTTTGCTTTTTCTCAAAGAAGAAGCAAAATTTAGACTGGCTTGGATTAAATTTCAATTTTTCAAC
>JAPYYZ010003044.1:0-12125 GCA_030522705.1 Eretmocerus eremicus | reverse complement strand
TGACTTTGAGACCTATTATGCTTCATATACACGAATATTAATAATACCAATCATAAATAACCAATATTAATATCATCAATATTATCATCAATTATCAATTATCATTATTCATCAACAGCGCAAGGTAGAATGTGGCGAGGCGTCTCCATCCACCAGCGCGTTGGGCTTGTCATTTTTCTAAATGCCGGGGCAGCAGAGTGAGCGCGTTCACTATGACGCGGTGGTGGCGGGCACACTCACGCATGTTCGTTGCTCACCTCTGGTCTGCCCACTCTCCTTCCCGTGAAACTTCGCGTCATCTCCCCTGCCACGAGATTCTCGTAACTTGGAAGATGACAGCACTTTTCTGTGAGAAGAGAGAGCCCTTCCTTTTTGTCACGCGCTGTTACTCACCCACCCAGAGAGGCTTTCAGCGCGGCTTCCCTCCGTCTGGACGTAGTTGTATACATGACTGGGGCCCTCGTTAGCCAGATCAGCCCATATCCCAAAACATCATCGCTCACTTTGTTGTTTACACGAGTAGTCATTTCCTATGAATGATGTTTCACTCACAGAATTCATGTTTCTTATTGTTTTAAAGGATGATTACAGACAGTTTCTTCAAGAAGGCTGATCTTGAAAGGTGGCTTATACCACACATAAGAGATACAGATTATTACGACTTGATGCAAGAACTATGGGAACCTTTAGTCGAGAAGAAGTTGAGTTTCATCTTGAGAAAGACATCCACAGGAGAAATACTATCTGTGTCCCTGAACTTTGATGCTTATGATGAACCAGATATCATCATCACCTCAAAATTGGTGATTGTATTTGAATTCCTTGAGCATCTTGAGAGACCCATCAGGGAATCGTGTTTACCTAGGGGGAGGAACAAAATTTTCCATACCTTCATGATGGCAACCAACGAGCAGTTGAGTACAGCAGAGAATGTCCTCATGATGAAAATCATGGAGCAGAAATGTATCGAAGTAGCGAAGAGTAGAAACTTTGTTGGTATACTGACAACGAATACTAGCCCATTAACACAAGTAAGTATCATCATTGTCCGCTCTCTAAAAGAGTGAAACAGATGAATTCGTGGCGGTGGAGTAGTCAAGATATTCGAAGTTGCGAATCACCTTCTTGGAATTAGACTATATAATGAGTATGGATGGAGTTATGATACTAGACATATACAAAATCTCATAACCATTTCAAACTACTCAGCAATGGCAGGTGCGGGGTATAGAGAGTCCCCTCATAATGCATATGGCTTGAACTAGAAAGGTTCACGAAACTGCATTTTCTTTATCATCACGTCAAATTTCAGGGGAAAATTTGATCGTACCTTGGAATTTGGATTGACTTATCTCGATTCTTCTCGATTTTTGACCTCTGTTACGCGCATTTGTTAATGCATTCGGGATCCTAACTCCGAAGAAGTAAGCGACTAACGAGTCTATTTCTAATCGTACACTATCTATCGACATCCGAGAGACTGCATGTTTGCAGACATTGAATTAGCTTCTATTACATCTACTCCAGAAATCAAGAATCCACGTGCATGTACATGAAACCCATACTGAATATACCCCGTGGATCATAATTGCGACCAATTGAGTTGACATTCGCTGAATGTGATTTTCTGAGCAATACCGTGAGTTCTTGTTCTCAAAACTAATTACAATTGATAGTTGATGTCGTCCTTTTCAGAATCCCTCTTTCCAAGAGTCGATCGATGGAGGGGATTCCGAGATAATGTCGTTCCGAGATGAGGAGAAATCCAAGGTATCATATGCGTCAGTTCGAGAAAAAGTCGGCGTCTCTATCCCAGGCATAGGAGCGCGTATTTCTGATTTTGTTCCATTGATTGAATTTTGCAGAGAGTGGTCCTGAAGAAATTCGCGCAAGCTATCGACTGAGATCAGTTTTGAGACTCTTTTGGTCAAAAATTCACGGTGATGCCTGGAAACTCAAATATAGCAAATTTTGATTGGTCGCCATTATAATTTACGGGGTATTCGCCGATTTACGCAAGGGGGAACTTGGCTCTGGGCCGTTACGACTCTCCAACCCCAGTGACCGGGGCGGGTAGAGGCGTGCAGCATGCCGAAACTTGTGCTGAGACATCGAGGGGACTTTCGGGTCCTGGGAGTTGGGCAGCTCCCGGCCCCAGTTACAGTCGGGTGGAGGCGGGACTCGAGTGCGCTTAGCTGTCCACTTAGCCCGAGGCCTGTCCCCACCTGGCTTCCGAAAGGGAAGAATTTTTCTCCGGTGGCTGACAACCTCCTAGCTTTGGCGCAGTGCTGAGTCGGCGCAGACATGAATCCGGCGGCCACGGCAGCCATAATACGTGGTGGTGCTTTTCAAGAGTCCGCCGCGCATCCCTAGACCTGCTCGAAATTTCACCCATTTGAAGCGGATGAGCCCCGACCTCACAGCCGGAGGCGGCCGTGTGTCGGAGATAAGCGAATGCCCCCCCCCCCTTCCACCGAGGGATGTACCAGTCAGGTATCGTTGACTGGTCTCCTTTGGCAGTCGGCCGTTGGAGGAGCAGATCATCGTCGGATGCTTGCATCATTCGGCGATGGTTGCGAGCGGGACTTGTCCCGATCCCTTCTCCAACTGACGCGCTGGCAGGGCGTATCCCTGCCCGTAGGAGGGCCAACCGGGTACTGCTGCAAGGCAGGTTTTTCATAAGAGTGGGTGAGAGCAAACTGGAGAATTTTGAGAACCGATGCGACTAGTATGCGCTCTGCTCCGTTGTACGTACTTACGGACACACCTTGTTTCATAACGAACTGTTCAGATGATGAAGTTACGAAATTAGTAATACGTCCTGAAATATGACGAACTAAAACTACTCAATGAGATCGTATCGAGCCCCACTTCAGCATCGAGAGAAAGGATATGCGGCAATCCGGAGGACGCTTGATATAGATGTAGGCCTCGATGCGAAGTCTCCGCGTGCACGGGTTACCATGCGCGGACTCTCACACCACTGTATCGAAGGTATGGAGGCGCGAAAAACCACGCGTTGAGGGAACATGCATGTCGACTTCGGAATCAGGCCTGATCATACAGAGATCTGATAGCAAATACATCAATCCTTCGATCGCAATTATAATGGAAGGCGGTTCGGCGAAGTTATGCCTTCATGTCCGAGGAGTTAACTCGCGTTGTGCAGACGACCGTGAAGGTCCTCAGGAGACTTTTTGGAGATATGCAAATGTGAAGCTCATGTCGAGTTTTGATCTGGTCGCTATTCTTTGACAGCTGACTCTTGAACACAATAGTCAGAAGTATTTTGCTTTCATTCAACGAGGAATAGCTTAACACTACTAAGTCGTATGATTCGGTGGTGAATACTCTGGAGCCGTTCTCAAGAGAGTGTCATGCCGGATTATTTGCAAAATGGAAGTTTTTCCAATCGATTTTGTAGATTATCGGCTAATTGTATCCGGCGTCCGCTCAAGCTGAATGGCGCTGCAGTTGCAGCCTGCGGAACTTGTCTGCGAGTGGGGACAGAGCTGCTGCTGTTCCAACGCTGAGGCAACTGCAACCTGAACGCATCGGCTGCATATCTGCCACCGCTCCGTCGTTCTTCACATCTCGACAGCTAGTCAACGAGGCAACGGAACTTCTGAAGCAAAGTGAGATTCTTCCGTTCTCTCTGTGCGCCTGCTTCATGCATTATGTAGCTCTCCGCACGCAAATGAATACTCAGCTCTCTTCATTCATGAAAATGCTTCATGTTCCTCGAGTAAATTCACATTTCTTTAGTCTCACTGCCAGGATGACATTCATCCTTGACTTTTTTGAGACCATCATCGTGTTTCAACTCACAGAATTTCATGTAGTGCTCAGTTTTCCTTGAATGAAGACTCCCGCAAAAATCTAGTTTGTTTTCTGGACTTCTGAGTCAGTTTCGTTTTGATTGATCGTAACTTCTCGTGATTCAGAATCTTTCCAAAATGATGAGGATTATTGATGAACAAATGAACTTGAAGAAAAACTGTCTAACTCTTATACCAATTTTGCCAAACAGGGTGAGAAGAGAAATTGCGGAAAAGCTAAAGCTTGACTCGAGCAATGACAACTAGGCTGGAAGAATCCCCAGAATAATCACAAGGCCATGCTCGGAGAGCTCACGATTGATCCGCGTCACGACTACCTTACTAGTGGGGAGCTAGATTTGCCTAAAGATCCATATTTCGATATTTTGGGAGATTTCAAACAATATTTACTCCAAGATGCCCACTCTGCTGTACATTCCGTTGGGAAAGCTCTAATGCTGCACAAGTGGTTATTCCGGAATTTCATTCGGCGCGTCTTGCACCCATTGACATAAAGCCTCTTTCCGGGCAAATTAAAGACTGGCCTCGCTGTCGCGATTTATTCACTGGAACCGTTATAAAATGGAGTAGCTTCTGAGATGTACTGAAACTTTATTATCTGAGATCTCACTTAGAAGCCGAAGCTGCCAGTTTAGTACAAGGCATCAGTATGACAGATACCAATGTCAAATCTGAAACAGCTTGGAATGAGTTAACTTCTACTCATGAGAATGAGCGTAGAATGATCAATTCTCATTGGAATGATTCATCCTTTGTGGAGCCAATTCACAGTAAATCAGCTGATGAGTTGCGCACTTCGATAGATGGTACAAACAATCCTTTATTAAAACTTGAAGCTATGGGGCAGCCTACCAATACTTGGGATGACTTTCTCATTCATTTGACGGCTAGTTGATCAGATTCTGAGTCTTGCAAGCTGTGAGAAACTTCACTTGGGGACTCATTCGAGCCGCCAAATTCTGCTCAGCTCAAAATTGTCCTCAAAACTCGGTTGAATACTCTTGAATCCATTGAAATTAGCAATGTCATGAGGATTCCAGTGACCATTTCTTCCAGTCAAAAGTCAAGAAAATCTAACAATAGTGACCCTACTAATGGTACGTCTAGTAATAGCAGCTCTCAACAACCTGCCAAGTCTTGACAATCAAATTAGCCTCCTGATAAGCCACAACCCAGAGCATGCTTTTGTTGTCAACATCCTCACTATATTAGAGATTGTGACATCTGCAAAGCGAAATCTGTCGAAGAAAGACGCGCTTTCGCTAAATCAAAGCAACGTTGCTTCAATTGCTTCGGGAATCACTCGTATACAAAATGTCCCGCACCTAATAAGCGCAATAAGAGCACAAAAGCACCACTTTCTTCTGCATTCTGATAATACTCCGCCTAAGAGCGCAGATTTTCAGTAGGCTGCTGTATCTGCTAGTGGCAGTAAGGTCTTACCTCCTGCAAATTTAGCTTGTACGTTTAAGAGCAATTCAACCCAAAATTCTGATAATGTTTTGCTCTCTACTGCTTGGGTTAGAGTCTCTAATTCACAGGGTGGAAGCACATTCGCTCAAGCGATTGTAGATAAATGCTCACAAACTAGCTTCATTTCAGGGTCTCCATGTCAAAGACTAGAATGAGGCATAAAGCCTGTTCCAGCCCATGGCGAGGGTGTAGGCGCAAAACTAACGTACTGTCAAGGAGTGACCGGGGCAACTGTGATGTCACGCACCAACTCCAGTTTCTCATTCAATTCCCAGACTATGGTGCTGAAGACTGTGACTCGTTACACACCACTTGTGAACGATGCTGCAGCAGACTGGGCCCACATCAGAGGGCTCGAGCTTGCAGACCCTCAATTCTTGGAGAAAGCTCCTGTCGAGCCTCTCCTTGGCACTGTGCCTCATGCACAACTCGTTGAAGGAGAGGTGCGCAAGAGTGCGCTTGATCATTCCATAGCCACGCGTTTGAAACTCGGTTGGCTTTTGTCAGGGCCCATTGGAAGTTCAACGCAGCCACTCCGACGACCCACAGTTCTTCATTGCTTGACTGAGATTGAGGTCGACGATTTGCTGCAGCGGTACTAGCGTCAAGAGGACGTCACAGTCGACAAACTCTTGCTGACTGCGAACGAGCAACGCTGTGAGGACCACTCTATCGCCTCTCAAACCAGAGGTCAGGATATAAGGTATATCGTCAGACTCCCCTCCAAAACCCGGTTTTGAATATTTCAAGACCGAAGAATCTTTCCTTCCTGCTCACTAGCTACTGTATGAGTTGAAGAGTAAACTTATCGGGATGAAAAATTCTACGATGCTTACAATGAATTCATGAATGAGTATGAGGATCTGAACCACATGTCTCTCTTTCCTACTAATTCGGAAGCTGCTACTATAGCTAGTCATTTTTGCATGACACATCACGGCGAATTGGAAGAAAAAAGCACAACTACGAAGTTGCGAACAGTTTCCAGTGGATCATTTCGAACTTCGGTTGAAAGATCCATCGATGATTTCATGTACATAGATCCAAATATATTTTCTGATCTACCTACTTTTTTGTTGAATTGGCGAAAATATCGCTTCGCTTTTACTGCGGAAATCGAAAGAATGTTCCGGCAAATATGGGCCCACGAAGACGATCGACCCTTCCAATCAATCTTGTGGCATGAATCGACCAATCTTCCTATCTCTATATTCCATCTGAATACCATCACTTATGGTATGTCTCCAAGTTTTATCTTCCAAATGGAGTTCGTGTCCAACTAGCTCGAGATGAGAGAGAAAATTGTCCACTAGGCTAAGAAGCTCTCAAGAATCAGACTTTCATGGATGATGTCGCATCAGGAGGTCATTCAGTAGAGATATGAGTTCTTAGTTTCACGTCTCGGCACCTGCTCTTTCGAGCTCTATCCAGACGGAACTCGTGTACGCGGAGTTGAGATACGCTCAACCAGCGCGTCAGCAACCACCAACTACCGATTTCATCTCGGAGAGAAGGGCCTACAGTTGGAGGTGGGTTCCGAACCACCGAGACCGCCGTGAAAAGCAAATGAGAAAAAAATCTCAGAGGTGCCGGCCGGGAATCAAACCCTGGCCTCCCGCGTGAGAGATCAAAGACTAGATCCACTAGGCTACGGCGGCTTCTGTCACTCACAAGTAGAGGACCAACCTTGTGGATCACGGATTTGGCCAAAACTCTGGGAATCTTCTTGTTTCGGTGAGAAATGAAGATATCCCAGAGGGTTCAGACCAATAGGCCCTCTGTTCCAAGATACAGCCAGAGACATTAGCATTGCTAGTATACCTATACATATGAATTTTTAACACGTGCCTATATGAGCAATGCTAATGTCCCTGGCTGTATCTCGGAACAGAAGGCCTATTGGTCTAAACCCTCTGGCATATCTCCATTCCTCACCGAAACAAGATGATTTCCAGAGTTTTGGCCAAATCCGTGATCCACAAGGTTGGTCCTCTACTTGTTAGTAGAGTCGGAAAAACGTAAAATAACTGAGCTCATTGATGCCTGCAAAGTGGGCGGGTTCAATCTTAGATAGTGGATCTCTAATGAATTTGCCTCAGTGATTGATCTACGTCCAGATTCACTGGCCGCACATAACTCTGATACTTCTGAGCTCCTCTTCAATGAATAAAGAAATAGTTCTGCCTCATCGATCTTGGGCCTGGAGTGGTCCCTACCAGAGTGATATACTGAAATTTTAACTCGGTAACATCAATTCTTGTTAGTCGTGGACCAAGCGACTAGTTCTTTCCAAAATCGCAAGCATCTACGATCCCTTGGGCTGGCTCGCGCCCATGATTGTCACGGCCAAAATCTCCATGCAGGAGTTATGGATTGCCAGGTACGTTTGGGGTGAGGAACTCAAAGCCCAAGATGAAGTGGTATGGACTCGGTGGTACTCACAACTTTCTTGAATCAAATTTATCGACATCCCCAGGTGGTTGGTTACTCTTGAAATCCGACTGTCTACGAATTGCACGGTATTGGAGATGCCTACAACCATGCATACGGTGCTGCAGTTCATCTCAGAGTTGTCACCAATGACTGCATCAAAGTAACTCTACTTCAAGCTAAAACTCGGGTCGCTCCTATCAAGACTTTCTCGATACCTCGATTGGGGCTTTGCACAGGGCTATTGCTCGCACAATAATCTTCAATTCTTCTGAAGACCCTGCATATCCATGAAATTTCTGTCTTCCCTTACTCTGACACCATGGATATACTTCAGTGGTTGAGTGATCACCCGTCAAGATGGCCAACTTCCATCGCGAACCAATGTTCGACCATACATACATTTCTGCCTGAAGCATCTTGAAGATACATTCGTTCCCAAGAAAATCCAGCTGACCTTGCTGGTCGTGGAATGAATACTGACGAAATGCAATCTGCAACTTGAGTGGAATGGTCCTGATTGGCTATCCTTTCCTGATAGCGATTGGCCCTTGTCAAAACCCATTGAAAGATCGCAGAAACAGGGAAACAGCACTGTGAATAGTATAAACAACTTGAATCTCCAGCTTGTAATTCTTATATTCTTGCATCCACGAAATAAATCTACTATCCTTGTGCAGAGCTACTTGATACATTTTCGACATTTAGCCGACTGATTAACGTTACAGTCTTTGCTCTCAGATTTCTTCCAAAGATCAAACCATCTCTCTTCAAGCCTGATGCTGAATCTGATCTTCTGCAACACCAAAGACGCACTCATCCTCTCAAGAACGCGAACGCGCCAAACTAGCGTGGGTGTACTTTGTACAATTCTTTCATTTCTCTCACGAGATTGAGTGTCTCTTCGCTGACACTAATCTGTCTAAATCACATTCGCTCCACAAGTATAGCCCAACCGTAGTTGATGGAATATCACGAATGGGCGATAGACTCAAGCATTCGCTTCTTGATTTTGATGAGAAATACCCGATCATCCTTCCTTCTGAGAGTACTCTTACTCGCACGATCGTGCGTGAATATCATGCTTCGAAGCTTCATGGTGGGACTCAAATAACTCTGACCACTCTCTGCCGAGGAATTCAGAACCCTCAGGGCAGGTGAGTAGTGAAACAAATTATTGCTATGTGGGTCACTTGCATCAGATACAGAGCCACTACTAGGCATCAAAAAATGGACAATCTGCCCGCTCCCAAGGTGCAACCCGCTCTTCATCCATCAGATCTGGAGTTGACTATGCTGGGCCTAGCCCTGTGCGACCAGCTTCAGGTCAAGGACGTGCGTCTATGAACGGAAATACTATAGCTATATTTATCTGTATGTCCACTGAATCTCTCTATCTTGAGGTCGTTTCTCACTACTCGTCGTAAGCCTTGATCGCTGGGTTTTGACAATTCACCGCTAGGCGAGCCACTGTGCTGATCTGTATAGTGATCAAGGCACAACTCCTGTGGGCGCTGACGCAAAACTGTGACGCATATTTAGCGAACGCTCTACATTATCTTATGAAATTGGCTCCTCTCTCTCCAACTTGCAGATAAATTGGCATTTCAACCCTCCTGGTGCCCGGCATTTTGATGGCATCTGGGAGGCAGCAGTGAAGTCTGTCAAGTTTCATTTGAAACGAGTGGTCAGTGCCCATACTTTGACTTACGAGGAGCTCTCCACACTCCTCTGTCAAACTGAAGCTGTATTCAATTCACGTTTGCTTGTTCCAATGTCTGACAATACGCAAGATCTGAAGCCAATCTGCCCATTTTTTCCTAATTCGATCTGATCCATTCTTGCCAAAAAAGAATGTTCCAGACGAGAAGATTCCAGCTGGAAAACGATGGCTATTGCTCCATCAGATAGAGCAGCAATTCTGGAAGTGATGGTCTGATGGATACTTGCAGTCTTTTCAACGGCGAAACAAATGGGCTACACTTGGACCCGACATTCAAATTGGTAATCTTGTGTTGATCAAGGGCGAAACTATGCCTCCTGCGAGCTGGCCTCTGGGCAGAGTCGTCCAAACTCATCCTGGCGACGATGAACTCACCCGAATGATCTCAGTAAAGACCGCCACGTCATCATTCAAGAGACTAGTGACAAAAATTATCAAGTGATCTTGAGGAAATGACATTCGACCCAAGATCGTTGCAGTGAGATTGGTTTCGAAATCAAAGACTGTACCAGTGGAAATTTTGAATACCATGATGAATTCGATGCCTTTCCCATAATCATTGAAAATCAAAAACTCTTGATTTATTGGCCAGATGTGAGTCTATATTCTTTCTGTTCGTTCTTCATTTCATGAAGAAAGTGGGCGGAATGTTCACGAATATAGATTCTTTTCCATGAGGAAGAATAATTCAATTTACTTTGATATCATTTGACTTTCATAGGAGTCAGATCTTCAAATTGAATAAAGATCTCCTCCTTCAATTTCGAATATTCGCGCTTGCGTTGCGAGAGCGTATGCTGGCGCGTCACAGCTGCACCTCATTGTCGCTTCCGCTCCACCCATTCTACTCTCTCGTTGGCCACGGCAGCAAGCAGCTCGCTTGCGCTCGCTGCCTCTGTACACGCGCTTCTTGATTAAATTTATCTCGATTTCGTAAACAACTTGATTTTGTATTGATGTTGAAGGCCCGATCCGCACAAACTATCTATTGGAACAAATTGGGATTGAGATGATGTTTGGTGTCTGAAGTTGTTTATTGTGTATTATTCAAGATATTCTCGATGAATATTATGTTCAGGAGGATTAGGATGTATATTCTTACTTCTTTATCAATCATACACAGATCGCTCAGCTGAGCGCACGAGATGCAGACATACTTTTGGATCATCTTTTACTTTGAGATGAGAGTTTCTCTAGCATAAGAATCTGAAGGCATTGAACGTGGATACTGTGAGACTCGAATAACTTTCAGTACCAATAAAACACTTGGGACCATTGTGTTCTATGCTGGATTGAAGTCTTTATCATACAACTAGTTTTTGTCTATTGGTTCATGCCATACGTCCTATTTCTACTCTTCATCCTTTGAGTGTCAACGTTGACCGATTTTCTGATTCCTCAGTCGATCCCATTGAAGTCATTTTCCTGCAGTGTTTATTGTCTGCACAAGGATCTTAGGCTGACGCATACCAATTGATCTAATCCAGCTGAAATCTCACATGGTGTCTGGTAACATAGTTCACAACGAAATTGTGTTGGGACGTATAGGCTTCTCCAGAATCTGTTCATCTATCGCTTGATTTCCATGGTGAAAGAGCAAGTTTCTTCGAACAAATTCTGAATCAAAAAAAATAATTTGGAGCTACAAAACTGTGATCGTCCCATCTCAATTATGAGAACATAATTCTTCCGCTTTTATTGCACGAAATGAGTATAACCCGGAACTTGTGATGCTTCTTGGCATGTCCAAAACTCTGAGACAGAACACCTCTTTTCTCCCCCTTTTTTACAGGTTTTTCTCCTTTGTAGCATCCGCACTTTGCTCTACGTACAATACAACTCGAGAGATTTCTGCAACGGTATTGCAACATCCATGATCACGATGCTGGTGTCTCAGCGTTGCAGATATATCGTGAGTTGTATTGTAGGTAGTGGGTATGCTCATCGGAATTAATGGATTCGAAAGAATTCCGCTATGGAGAGATATCATGCCAAACGGATCCGTTTAGGATGCAGCGAGGAAAGTTTATGGCTCAAACTGGAGCTGTAGCAGACGACAACTGGAGAACTCACGGCCCCTCCAAGGGAGGCTGTACAGAGTCGATTCGCAGTCTGCTACAACCCTAGTTTGTGCCATAATTTTTGCTCTGTGCATCTTGGACGGATCGGTCAGACATGATATCGCTCCATAGCGCAATTCTCTCGATTCTGCTGATTCCAGAAAGCATTTAGTTGCATATTGCTCTAATTACTATACAATTCACGATATTTCTGCAACAGTAGAGCCAACAACATCGTGGTTATGGGTTTTCAATACCGTTGCCGGAGTATCCCGAGTTGTATTGAAGGTAGAGCAATGTACAAATGCTTATTGGAATCAGTAGGTTCGAGACAATTGCGACATGAAGTGATATCATGTCGAACTTATTCGTCCAAGATACTCAGAGCCTCCACAATAGAGAACTTGCATGAAAAAAATTACGTATACCCAAATGGAGTATGGGTTATAAATATCAAAGTTACAATATAGTTTTTTTTCCGTCGCCATTCAGTATTCTTCTGAGCGTATTAAAAATGCGTCCGGTCCAGATGCTCGTTCAAATTGAGAAGTGTCCGGAACCCAGGCGGGTGCGTTCCTATGTGCCGCTGCGCATGCGTAC
>JAPYYZ010003043.1:0-12127 GCA_030522705.1 Eretmocerus eremicus | reverse complement strand
TCTCAAAGCGAAAACCTTCCAATATGTCTAATGATTCTTAATATGATATAATTTCTTCATTCATCGAATGAATTTGTTCGTAGAGCTACTTTAAGATATCTCTCGAACAATAATTCAAGACAAATTCGAAAAATCTACCAGCCTAATGAGTGATTTCTTGAAATCTAGGTTCACATACATTTCCAATAAACTCGTTGTGGAGTTGAAATTTCCTATTTGTAGACAAATTTCGAGAATTTCTATTGATGAATATTCATTCAAAGTAAATTACTCTAGTGATTTCACAATGACTGATGCTTGTGTCATCATAAGGTATCATATAGGTTTCTGTATTCACCCCGAGCTTCCAAATTTTCGAGTAACCTTTAAATAAACATAAAACACATGCCTGATGGTTCGATCTCTTCGCGAAAGACCAAACTCTTGTTTAAATCAAATTCAGATGAATTTTAGCAAAGTATAAATTCCGACTAAAGACGTCAATAAAGATTGATCAGATAATGAGTCGCAGCCTAAAGTTGATTACCGTATAGGGTAAATGCATCAGTTGATGGTATGTTTCTTGATTATCAATATTATTTACTCCCAATCGAAATGGATTTGCGGTTTTCAGATGAATAGACATCTTTGCGAGGATAAGTTTATGCATAAGGCGCTTGTATGGATCATTTTGGTTAGCAAGCATGCAGACTAGGCATACCTCTATCTTTCAGGAGTCATAACCTCGCCCCAAGTTATCGTAAGAAAAAATTGAAGAATGAAAATTCAAGGTCCTGGAATTATCTGGAAGATTATTTTTGAATTTTTTGAATCGGCTGAATTCCCTCAAAGCTGAAGGTGTTTCAATGAGGCAAGAATATTTGCATTTTGCATAGCCATTTATAAATATAAAAAAAGGGAGAAAAACACTTTTGTCTAACATTCTTTCCAAGTATTCTTGGTGGTCTTCGGAACCCTTGTTGAGTTCTTGACGTAGCTAATATAGTTTCTGAGATATCGTTGTTCCTCTACGGACATGCATGATCCACATATTTTGGAGATCACTGTACGAAATGAGTCAAAGAATGTTGAAAAGTTTTGAAAGGAAGCAGAATCGCGGCAACCTATAGACTAATAAAACTGGATACACTTGCTCCATTCCAAACCTTGGAAACCCTATTTCTCGTTTCAGAATGAGATGCTACATGATTTTTTACAGCTTTCCTACCTGTAATCTCTAAAATACAGACAAGGGAAATTTTTAAGCTCTCTACAAGGTTTCGCAGATACATTCGAAACATAGTAGATCATATTCAAGATCTTGGACGGATTAGCGAAGCTTCAACCCAATGATACTATTTTGTCACAATTTCTGTCATCTTATTTATATTGATCGACAGCAATAAACTCTGCGTTCACATCTGATTCTGTTAGAGTCTATTGTCTGTAAAGTCTAGCTAATACTTGGAAACTACCTCGAAAACTGACTCTTTCAAATTTTTGATAGAAGTGGCTCAACATTATGGTATGTTATGTGTATACGTATACCGCAAGATATTTCATCCTCGGCGCCTAAACAGTGGTCAATCCCATCGCAAAGTAAGGTCTTCGGAATGCAAGAACGATCTCCGCAAGTGAAGTCCGAGGGAGGACAAGGTGCAAAGTCTGAGGATCATTAAAATAACAAAAACGAATGTTTACGATTAGTTCGGTAAAAATTATTACTGACTCTTCACACATCAATCAAAAGGTGTTATGGAGTTTCTATTCTTTCAGATTTATTTTAATTACATTAATGGCTCGAAAAGATCTGTAATTTGATTGAAAATTCATTAGAACCTATTTCTGAGACTACAAAAGAGTCTCCTAAATATTTAAATTAATGAGATAGAAATTGTTTGATGTCAGTCATATAAATGATGACAGAGTAAGAGATAAGAGTTTTGATCTACGAGAGAAAAAATCTTCGATCATTACCGCAGTCTTTTTCATCTGATCCATCTTTGCAGTCTTGTATTCCATCACATAGAGAGCTGTAAGAAACGCAGTTTCCATCTTCGCAACGAAAATCGTCGGTCCTGCAATCTGTTTCGTAGAAACAATCCTAATTAAATAGTGCTGCTCTACTGCTTCACAAGTGTCCATCATGTCTGATTAGAATAACTCAACATCTAGTGCTAAATTATCAAAAATATTCCAAAGTGGGAACACCGTGTTAAATATCTCATGGGAAGAAATTCCGAAACCTATCTCTCAATCAAATGTCGCCTGTCACGATCAAATATCTAAGGTATTCCTGATCAATCCGTCTTTTTAAATTATTTTTTGGGATTCTAATTCTGAACAGATTCATTGCTAAGATTGCAGTCCTTAAAATAACCCCTAACTCTTGGAATGTTTCGAATAATCGTGGAGCAAGAACCTGTAACGGTCACACAATTGGCGTATATTTGCAAAAACACAAAAGTGATTGCTACCAAAACTTGATTGCAATGCGTACCTCGATGCGTACACAAGCAAAGCTCCCAAGATCAACAGCACTGTCGGAGATGAAGCTACATAGGAAACATAATACACTTCTTCCTTGAATTCTCGATCAAGAATAATACTCCATTATTTCTCTCCAGATTCAAGAGTGAGCTTGCTTGTAAGCAATCGAATTTAGAACCTCTCAATTGTTTTTTTCTAATTCTTTACCGACAAACATTATCACAAGAGAATGCGCGCTGAGTGTAAATGATTATGATTATAATTAATCGCTCAAATTTACCAATAATTCCATTATTCATGGTAGAGGTTCTACACAGTATGGTCAGTGTATTGGGGTATAAGATGAAATTCTCGAGACTTAAGGGATCCAAAAGTTTGACATCATCTATCCATTCTCTGATAATCAGAAGTGTATAATTCATGGTGGATCTCATAGGATGAGAATACTGATTCGAATGAAATTACTCAAATATGGGAGGAAGACCACCACATGAGGTTTCCAAAGTTGTACATCTTGTGAGATAAGATCCTACTAATGTGATTACAATGATCCTAGACCCATCAAACCAGTCAAAATTGTTCATCAACTGATTGCAAAAATGAGCTGTGTGAAAGCGAGAAACGAAATGCGGAGACTGTCTCTCTCTTTTATCTGAGGGAGGAAAGCAATAATTTAAGTTCTTGGGAAAGCTCTACCTCACCGACATTCATCATAAATTGATTTAGAATAAAACAAAACAATATTTCAAAAAAGTAGCTCCAATCCGAACTGCATATTGGCAGAATACACTATTGTGTAAAATTTTTGAGTGATCCGCAAGAGCTCTTAGAGTTATCTTGAATATAGTGCAAATATACTGTAATTGCAGTAGAGCCAGGATTACTCCTAAAGCTTCCCCCAGATCGCTTCGAAATCTTATACAGTGGTACACTATGCCAATACGCAGTTTGGATTGGAGCTACTTTTTCTAAATATTGTTTTGTTTCATTTTAAATCAATTTATAATAAATGTCGGTAAGGTAGAGCTTTTTCTCCCCCATAACTTAGTTTTTTTGGGAATATCCAAACACTAAATTACCTCAGGACCCATGGTATCATATCATACCTCTATGCTTGGGGATTTGAAAAAGGGGCGAGAATTACAGTCTGGGAATAATAGAGGAATATTGGGAGATGACTTCGATTGATACCCCTCTCGCGGCAAAAGGGTTGAACCATTCTGGCAGCGCAGTGGCAGAATTCGGATCCCTTTTTTACCCATAAATAACACGTATGTCACCTCCCAATACAGAATCTATTTAAATTCTATACACAAGCGAATTCTTGTTTTCCACTACAATCGCAAACATTGAGTCGAGCATCGAGTAAAGTGACGTTTGTATTTCTGGAAGTATAGACAATGAATTCTTATGAAAGCTCAAGAGAACGACTATACCCTTTTCTGCACAAAAAGTTTGAGGGAAGATTTAATCTCAATCTACTAACTCTTACAATACACAACAAAATTTGGTTCTGCAAATAGATTCAGAGTACGACTGAACAGTCATCAATACTTTTTACAAGACCAATGGGCTTTTTTGGGTCCCATCGACTAGCTGCAATGGATCCTCTTCTACAACACAGAAATTCGTCCGAGGAAATCCAGTCAACACTACTATTGGAGCAATTTTTTCAATCAATTATGGGTCATGAAATTTTCTGACGGGATGAGAATAATTTCAATACACATTCATATATTCTAACTATATTTCCATAGGAATGGGGTACTGCAATTCGTATTCACCCTGTTATTTACCGCCATTGCTCATTATTTTATTTCAATGTTAAGACCGAAGGAAAAATGTTCACTCACCACATGATTCTTCATCATCGCCATTACGACAGTCATGTTGACCATTGCACCTTTTGTCAATACTTATACAAATACCCTCCAAACATCGATATTCGTCGGGGCTGCAAGTACTCACTGTAATGGAAAATCGAAAAAATAGTCATTGTAATTCATTCTATGAGTGGCGGTTATCTACACCGTGACAGTCGTATTATGAAATTTGTTTGGACATCACTCTTACATATGGGCTGTATAACTGTACCTATTTTGAGCACTCGGATTTCGGGGATGCCATCAAAAAGTGTAAAACCGGAAATTTTGTGAGAATCCACCCCGATACAGTAGAAAATGGAACCAGAAATATGCCAAAACAGGCCAGTTCCTGGTCAAACTGGCGATAGATTGGCCACTCATGACTATCTTGGTAAAAAATAGATGAACTATATTCATATGCGATGCTAGGCTTACAAACGTTGTGATCATATACGAACACCTATGACTGATGAAACCAATGTTCCTTGCGGAGTTGTCCTAGGCTGTCAAAGGAAATTTTAATAGGCCAACATAAGTTTTCATAGGAAACCGTCGTGGGCTTTCATCGGTCTTCAAACTTCCTCATATTGATGATCGCGGAAGAAATCGCAGTGAACAGATGGGCCACTAGAGAAACCTGCGAGCGTTTCTTATGAGAACCTGTTGTAGGTTCGCAGGGCAAGTGCTGCGTTCATCAATTGTATTTTCCAATAGCTAAAGATCTTCGTCTTTTGACGTACTTTCTCAATACCTAAAGGGCAATACGGGTACTGCATAGGCCTGGAATCTGTTTGTATTTTTTCATTTGCTAAAAATTACAAAACGCTAAGAAAATGTCGGTAGAAGCTTTTCTAGGCTGTTGGGGCGCCCATTGGATGGTCTGAATAGCTCAAAAAAATGTGTTTGTGTTGAAAATGAATTAACAATGTATAGTCAGAAACGATCAAGGCTGCGTGGAAAAGAGATATCGTCAGTTTCCAACATCTTCCCTGTCTAACCTCGCCCTGCTCTCCCTTAAATCCTTCTTCATTCGAAAACAACAAATCGCCAGACAAGTGAAAAAGTTATAAGTAGTTTCGCGAGTACCAGAGCTTTGTCGAATCATGTACACATGTGAGAGACTCGAAGGAAAGAAGCGTTTCTGAAATTCCGGCCACTCAATGGTATATTACGCATTGCTGCGAATACGGGCAATATTGGCACGAGAAAACGTTCGTGGCCTGAGGGAAGTGAGAAAACCGGGGTTACTTTGGTCCCCTGAATGACCTTAACGAAATTTTCTCGATTCCTTCAAATTAAACCGAAAAAGTCCAAATGACGTCAAGAGTGTCCAATTCTTATTCTAGTACAGTTACTCATCGCTGGGGATGTTGACAATAATTTTCAGGGCAACTAGAGTACTATCCGATGAGTTGTTCTCTCAACAAATCAAAATGAACCTTATTTTTCAGAATGGACCAATGTAGCCCCAGCGACCAAAGTAGCCCCGGTTTGCGGTATACTGATACATCATTCGTGCTTGTTGGATAACCCATATCGTCCTGTAAGATAGATCGTGTCGACCGCCAGAATACGAAATTCTTCTTTTAGTTCAAGTCGCTCCCGAGTGTGTTTGTACTGCGTGTGAGGTTTGGCATTGGAAATAATTATACTCACAACAATTGGTTTCATCTGATTGATCATAGCAATCAGGCCGCTCGTCACACCGTAAGTGACCCGGTATGCACTGACCATTATTGCACCTAAAATCGTCTGGGCCGCATGCTGTCGAAAATAATAAGTCAATATTATCCACAGTATCCCTCCAGTGATAGAGATTTCAACAGATAGTTATATAGATTCATAAGTGCTGAGCATCATCAGCGCAAGGCTGAGTGGATTTGATAGTTTGATCATCTGCGGATGAGAATCGGCTTCGATAATTTACATGTTAGTATCAGATCTCATGCATAGATGTCGTCATCAACAATATTTACTAGTAACAATATTTGCTAGAAAAAAAGTTCCAAAGAGGAAGTCACTTTTCTTCCAACTGCTCTTTTTTATCCAAGTAAAAAGCCAGGATGGTTTGTGGAGTTATGTATATTCTCTGGTAAATTGAAGCTGATTTTATTGACAGCATGGAGCAAAGGGCAATTTACCGCGCGAACGAAGTCAAATTAATCCTTGCAACAAGGGGTCTAACGCTGAAAAAATTGCACGTCACCATAATCCTTGTAATTGGGGGGTACGATCGATGAAAGACAACTAACCCGTAAACTCAACGTGAGCGATTATTGAGAGTTGATGTACTCCACATTGATCGACAGAAAAATAAAAGACAATGAAGAGTAAATGAATCAACATCCAATCGTTGAAAAGGAACAACGGGAGAATCTCACTTCTAGGGATGTTCAAATTTTCGTGAACATTTCAGATAATAGCTTTGGTACTTTCTAAACCTCTAAAGCTGTTTCTCATTAATTGGAAATTTCTCTCTTGAGAGGTTCTGTGAGACAAAATTCCGTCCTTTTTCTTTTCCTTAGTAATAATCATACGAATTCATGGATGAAAGATGTGCACATTTTTTGTATATATTCTCATTTGATTCGTCGAAAGATTCTGGTTGATGCCATTATGTCCCCACCCTCCCCCACCCCAACCCTCCATAAGATTCCCATAAATTGTTTTATGTAGGGATACCTTCACGTAAGTATATGAGTAAACGTGTGAGTTATTGACCCATATCCCTAACAAACACTTCTGCAGATTGCAAACTTTTGACTTCGAATTTTGCACACTCTGTCAGACGGTCCAGTGATTGAAGTATTATTTAAGCTTTAAATCTTATCCCTACCAAACCGAACTTTTAGTAATTTGCCAATAGGACCCAATTTCCAGCCGCTCCTTAGCTTAAAGTCATGGCTTGAGTTCTCTTCATTCTTGAGTACTATATCATGGGAAAAATCGGAAAAGTTTTTTCATAATGGTAATATTTCGTGCTCTATCGATGTTCTAACCCGAAGTTTTAATTCAGGCTGCATTTAGGCCCGTTTGGACCTATTTTGGCTAGTTTCCTTCATTACTGTAGATTAATTTGAAAAAGTCCTTCTGAGGATAAATGTTTATGCTTTATTTCATGTTTCTCAACTCAGTATTCCCATTCGAGCTTCATTCGAGCGCGATTGGGCCCATTAGGGACTTTCTTTTGGATCCACTATTGAATCATTAACAAGATGTGGAAAAAATGCTATTAGGATAACCGTGATTAGAGACCATTTACGAATAAATTAATGGACTTTTCAAGAGAGCTACTTGAAACTGTGTGCTAGCTTTCTGTAGCAGATAGTTCCTCCCTCAGTCGCACATTTCTCCCAACTGATTAATATTTGAATTGCCTAAGAAACTCAAAAAAGTTATAAAATTAATAGTCGTACGTAGTTATGTTTGAATAATTCTCCCGTTCGGAACGCCAAGTATTCATAGGAACCGTGCATCATCTCTAGAAGAAGACTGGAAAGAGGGGGAGGGGAAGGTCTAGAGTTACGAAAAAATAACATACAAAAACTAACGTAGTGTATCGGAGATCGATTACCACCGTCAATTGTGAGTGTGAATCTTAGTTGACGATACTTTTCACCTGTACACAGGAAAATCCCACTTCAATAGAACAGACTGCGACATTATTCAGTAATCCACTCAAAAAATTTTCAATGAATGTAAAATGCTTGGTGAAGTATGGGTATCGCCGAGGACGCTTTGGTTGGGGCAAAATTCCATTCCCGCGAGAGAATTTAACGTAAGTGATCGTTAAAGCTTTGACATCATATCGGGTTGACTAAACAAGCAAGTATGCTTTGATACGAGAAACTGCAATATAACGACACCACTTGACACGGGCGCGCCAACCATCGCATACAAAACCGACGAACCCAATGACACTTGGAATACCTCTCAACCTTCGAGATTTGAGTCTCGCATTCGTCAAATTTATTCCCAATTCTGAGTGTAACTATGGAATCTTTTTGTCTGTTGTTGGACCGAATAGCGGGCGCGAGTTGTATGCTGAGTTATGAGGCTGCTATATTTCTCAATTTGAAACTCACGAAAAGACTTCGACCATTCGATTTGGAAATTTCTAATCTTACCATGAAAGTATCACTTCCGACGATGTCAAAGAATCCCATCGTAAAAGTTTCCAAGGTGCACCATGCGATGATGCGCATGTGATCCACAAACGATTGTTTCTCGGCTCTTTGATAAATATTCTCCAATACGCTCTCAATTTGATTGCATATTATCCTCAAATCAGAAACCCTCGTATCAACTCAAGTCAGGAGATATGGAACGTCTGACATAATCGCAGAAGACTTTTCATAACATCATGAGATAATACAATGAACTTAGAATCCTCCAGCGATCGCTCTATGATCATGAGAGAATTGAGTAAATCAGGTGTCGAGTCACTCGAAACAGTTGAGAGAGATTAGAATACGTGCAAGATCAACAAGAGACCTTAAAAGTACATTTTGGTAGTTAATAGTTTTTGATTGATTCAATTTGCTCAATTGCGAACCAAACATCCGGAGCATACGGATTGCGACTCAGTTCACGTGTTATACATGTGAACTCAATTTTTTGGATTCTAAAATGGAACACGTCAACACTTCAACCCATACACGAAGTTCTGATGAAAAATTTAGTGGTAATTCTTCTGTAAATTACGTCGAGGTTCATATAAGGTCTGTAAAAACCTCGTTATTGATCAACTTTTTATCTGAAGATGACCCGAATGAACGGGTATCGAAATATTACGTCCACTTTCTCAATTAGAGCTGGTTGCTGGAAGCCGAGCAATTAAACCGACCGAAATTTGATTTGCACTTAGAGGAATACATCCTTTGACATCAGTCGTGACAATAAAGCTTATGGTGATGTTCACGTGATGGTAGGTTCTGACATTCTCTGGATGAGACTTCAGTGTCAAGTCTTTAATCATGTTTCTCTTCGCGGGTATACATTACATGTGATATAAAAATACCAAATTCTGACGTCAGATAATTGTTCATTGCAAAGAAGATCCCGAGAAAACGAAGAAAGTACTGTCATCATGAGTGCAGAATATGTTAGATCAAAATAATAATCCCATTGACTACGTTGAAAATACTTCTGTCCAAGCGATTCCTCTCAGTCTTCTATCATTGAATGAAAACGCTTTAGTTTACTTCGTAGGAGTGAACCAATCCTCGAGCGCGATTCCTCGCCGTTTTTAATCAACGCTCTACACCCTATTTTTGGTTTCGGTGTACAAGATGAAAAACGCCCTGCTCGAATAATATGATAATTCTGTGAATATTGCAATGGACTAGCTCCAATCACGATTGGAAAATATAACGCGTCTAAAAAGCGAATCGTCTTAACGAGAGGATTGTTATACATTTATAGAGCTCATAACTTGCAAAAGTAGTCGACTATGGTACACTGCGCATCCAAATGCATCGAATGATTGAATTTTGACTCTATTCAGAATCGCAAATGGGTACAAGCAAGGTACGTACAATACTTGCCCATTGCAAAGATCCCCAACCACAATCTAAGAACGCAACATTTGCACTTGTAAAATAAATCGATAATCTCCACATCGTCACGATGTCTCGGAACTTACTCTCACATAATTGTATTGAAAAACCAAGGATAATGCGTAATTCTTGTAGTCGTGAAAACTCTCGAACCTTTTACAAAGATACACAAGAAGGCAAATGAGAGTCTGTGTGTCATTCTAGACTAATGCCGTATCATCATCAGAGTAAATGTCACGTAAAATCAAGAGTATTAGCATAACGAGGACTTTGCATGAAATTGTTGATCCTAAAAGCCAGCGGGAAAAAGCAGGTGCGCGAGCTAAATCGTCCATGCAAGCTTCTAATGGACTTCGCCTCGCAAAAATATTGTCGACTCAGAGATATCAGATTTTCCTCTCTTTACGCCTTTTACTCTACATTCTTCTCTTTCGTTACGTAGATCATAAATTCACTCTCGCCTTTTTACCCATCCAAAGGAAGTGCGGCTTTTTACACATTTTCACGAAATATCTAGGAAACTTCATAATGTGCACTCTGCACACAACAACGAAACGCACATACGAGGAGATCAAAATTCATCAGTGTGAAATGCTCAACGTGGAAATCGTAAACCTCGATCACTCTCAAATAGATTGTGATGTGTGTGCCAAACTTGAGATTCATATCAAGTTTTCCATCAAATCTTATCTGGAATATGATCGAGGTCGGATGAGTTTGATTTCCTCAGAAACATTTGAAATGCTCGGATGAGTTAACAATTAACCGTAAAGCATTCGTGATGAGATACTCGATAATATTATGTACATCAAGCATCAGTCATCAAGTTACACGCGCGTATAACTGAATGAATGCACCCTTAAGATGCGATTTTTGTCTACTACAGTTGGTTATAAATTATCTGATGAATGTATCTAAATCACTTCTCTTTTTGTTGATACTATTTTTATACACGTAATGATCAACTTACGATCAAATGTTGTGTCAGCAATGACGTTTCATCCGTGATTCCCTATTTTGACATGACTATAAAAATATCCCAGCTACTCCTTAACTCTTATCAATATCTATCCTAATGTACGACTGATGAATCATTATAGAGTTACTCCAGTAGAACAGTTACCTCCAAAAAAGAGCCACTATAATTTTAAAAAGACTTCCTTAGCAAATGAAAGTCGGCCAAATTAGACGTTTTCAAGTCTATGTAAATTAGGAGGGTGCACGTACACTTGATCAAAAATCATTATGATAATCTCTTTGCCAAAAACTCGCGAAAACCTGTGGAGGTATGGATCAGAGCTGATCTTTTACGCAAGGAGGAGGTGGGGTAAAAGCTTTCAGTAATTTTTTTGTCAGGAGGAATGTGGAACGTGAGAGTAGATGAGTGGGAGGAGCCTGCAAATTGATCATTTTAACGACGCATGGGCCAAAAAGTACTCATCGTAGAGTTGTGATACTACCTCCTGTGCAACATAGATTTTAGACTCGCTGCGGCAATTCACAGGTTTTGCTACGCATTGATCACCACCTAAATTTTACGACTAAAGACTCGATAGAACTGAGAAAAGCTACCTTGAACGCAACAATAATTATTTCTGATGGACAGGTTAATAAGAAAGTTTTGTTCATCGAATACGTAGAAGAATGCTTATCCAATCAACAATGTAATTTAAAATGCAATGCATTCCTATGACCATAACCGGTAAAAACTAATAACTCTATAAACTACCATACTGCATGTATCCGATGGTTCATCATGTACGCTAAAATATTTCAATAACCATCTCGAATCAGTCGGGCTTCGCTCCTGTTTTTCTGTACCTCAGCAAATCCGAGAATATTCGTCTTATTGCGCGCAACTCTGATGGATTTTGAAGATTCGAAAGAGAACAAAGAGCAAATATAGATTCCAAATTGGCCGCGAGAACAAGATGTGTCGAAAGAATGCAATTTCGTTGATGGGCTCTGCTCGGCAAACATTGACCAATCTTGCAAGGACAGAAGAAGGAATATAGCGTGCGCGAGGGCCATCCTTTAATATCGGCCCGTCCATACTTGCACAGGCGGGAAGTGGTACGTCATTGCTGGCTTGTACATCCGGCCAGTACTTGAATAGCCGCTTTGACCCGCCTTCGGCGAGATCGATAAATTAGTGTGTCGATACATTTGGTATAAATCATCAAAGAAGAGTCTCGTATCAGCGGCGATACTGCTTTTCGGAAATTCTCGGCATGG
>JAPYYZ010003042.1:0-13568 GCA_030522705.1 Eretmocerus eremicus | reverse complement strand
TATTTCTATCTTATGAATCGATTGAAAAATTCGGAAATAACGCTGAAGCTAGAGGTATAGCAAAAGAGCGGAAACCACTCTTCTGACGGGGCGTTGGGATATTGTGCTAATATGATTTAGCAGCGTATTTAATTATGAATTGATGATCAAATGATTACATTTATTGTCTAATAGTTTTGGAATAAACTGTCCCATTTACATATAGAATCGTTTTTTATCACATTATTTCCATTTTCGAAAATATTTGTGAAATAATGCTCATTTAGCAGCGTATTTTTCATTCGTTCGGTTTTTTTCTCATGTGTTTTTTCCCATGAGTTCGGGAAAGGACGCATTTACGCAACACGACCTGTAAGATATTTTATAGGAAAAAAAGCCCGGAAATGCGTTTCTTCACGAATGAGACTCGGCGAGGAGGCGGGAAAAAACGCGTTTTCCGAGCTTGTTCCTATAAAATGAATTATACCGTGTGGTGCGGGAACACGTTCCTTTCGCGAACACCTGTTTGAGTTTATCGCACTCGTTCGCGAAAAAACGCGTTTCCGCACCACGACCTATAAACTACTATTCTGATAATTTTTCAGATGACCATTGGGGTCATTTCCGTCGTTCAAAGTTGCTCAAAAGTATGTGCCAGAGCTGGAGTAATGCACTAGAATGATCAGTCTGGAATGGCCCCAGGGATCATTTGAATAATTGTCAAAAAATTATATTGAAACATAAAATGTTGCGATCTTCCAGAATCCCAGTAAAGATTTCAGTTAAAAAAACTGAATTTTACCTTCAAAAACGGGCAAGGTCATTCTCAAAGTCACAAATTAGAAGTCAACTAAATTCTGGGGAAGCTAGAGAACTGTCAAAAAATCATATGGGAACGTAAAATATTGTGCTCTTTCAGAATCCGGAATCAACAATAGATATTTCTGTTTCAAGAACTGGAGTTCACCCCTAGATACAGCCTAGGTCATGCTCAAGGTCGCAGGTCAGAGGTCGAATAAACTCGGGGGGTGGGGGGCTTTTCCAAGATGACTGACCACTCCAGTGCATCACTTGAGCTCAGGCGTATCGAAACACATTTTGAGAGTCTTTTGATTCTCGAAATGACACCAAGAGTCACCTGAAAAATTGTCAAAAAATACTATTTGAACGAAAAATGTTGTGCTCTTCCAGAATCCGAAGTCGAAAATAAGGGTTGCCATTCAAAAAATGGAAGCTGACCCTCAGAAAGTGGACAAGCTCACGCTCAAAATCAAATCTGAGAGCATTTTTTAGCTCCCCCCTCGATTTCAAGGGACACGTGTTTCGGGATTCTTCGATGTTTGGAGCCATTACCGATTTTTTAGGTGGGTGGAACTGATTTTTGGGCCACCCTGTATACCAAAGTCGCGGATAACGGGGTACGCCTATACACATGTGGTTGGAGACTTTTTCAAAACCCTAATATCAGCAAGACCCATACTTAATCAGGATTATCGAAAGTAAGTTCATTTTGTACCATCGAAACCGGTCCAAATGTCTGATCTTACAACCGATGAATGTACTTGGTGGAGCCTCGAAATTATGTTGAACGATCTAATTCAACCGTAGTAATAGTAACATACTCTGTGGGGATCAGTTATTACAGAAGAACATAAAACTGTTCAAAATTGCAGGATGAATTACGATTGCAGGCATTTTTATCCAGATTACTAATGTATCTTTGGCTTCTACAATGTTTTCACAGGACCCATTTTAATTCCAGATAGAGAAAAATATTTGGCTACTTGAGTACCATCCGGAGTTTGCCGAAGTTGTGCTGAGAATAATGCAGGACGAATTCAAAGACGATGCACTGAAGATTTTGAGAAAGTGTCCAACTATTCTCAGAAACGACCCGGACAATTTAAGGTCTTTTCTAATTGCTCTGAGGGAATATAAATTGACACCTCGGGTTAAAACATGGCCCGCAGTTTTGAGAATGAATTTGGATGAGTTTGTGAAGAAAGTTGAATACCTCCTGCAGAATCCATATACTTTGGTTTTCCACAGGCACCAGAGCTTTCTAGCTCTAGTGCGTCACTATCATATCATAATTCCAAAACTCAATTATTTGCTGGCAAACAATCACAAGTTTGTCACAATATCTACACTCACGACAGGCAGATGTAACAAGGATCAGTTGAGTTTGACAATTAATTTTACAACACAGGGCCACGAAACGAAGCTAGAGTCTCCCTGCATTCAGCTGTTGGGCTGAGTAGGAAGAACATTTTTTCTAATGATTGAAGGATCGAAAACTATATCCTAATGAGATTAGTCGAAACAAGTAGCTACACAATCATATTCCTACCGTCGGTTCGTGACAAAAGATGCGAAGAGATTATTTATTCATTCGACATTCTTGCTCGAGTCTGGTAGTTGGTCTTATTTTAATCTTGACGCAGTTTTTGAACATTTTCAAACTAAACATCATTGATGTCAAATTATCTGAAACAAGCGGTCGAAAATCCCCTCATATGCAGTCACAGCGATCTAAACTTAGTTCTTCTGTGAGAGATTGATTTTCTGACGAGAAATCCATATCAAACTATAATTTAATGTCAAACGCTGTTAGGTCTAAATAGGAAAGATATCAATCCCTCGATACCAAAGCAAATGAATATGTAGATTTGCATGGTCGGAATACAAGCAATTCCATAATGATTCAAGGGAGAAAAAATCGTGAATCGAACAAACATACTTATTGCGGGTGTATCGTGCAAGAATAACACTGATAGGTCTAGATCTACAGATACTTCTCTCAATGTTTTTCATTGCATAATCATTTGATATTGATTTTTCGTCGAAGAAAACCGACTTTTTTATCGTCGAAACATGAATAAAAATTGAAGGGTCACGGCAGCAAGTCGAATGAGGAGACTTAATACTCCTATCTCAAGTGTTTACTAATCAACTGATTTCATTTAGGAAATTCACGAGGGTTGCGCTTGTTCCGATTGAAGAGACCATATTTCAAAGAGCTCCGCAGAACCGCCCATGAGACAAGAAAAATCGAATCTTCAGGACTCAAAAAACCCTATTTCAGAAATAAGCTTGAAAACCTCCATCTCAAAATGTGTGAATAAAAAAGCCCCAGCTCGGAAAGTTTGACCGACCAGCTTGCACGCGCTTGATTTTTATACGTGGCAACACCCTTTCCGCCCAGAAACACTCCTACCCTCCAAGAAAGCGTTTTAAAAATACTCCGTGTCTTTGGATACCGACTTGTTCACATAAATTTTTCTGTAAATACTAATATTATTACTAATAATTGATGTTATGCGTGATATATATTATTCGTCAGCACGGAAGTGTAGATCAATGATTGACTTGAATATGCTGCGAGAGAACCACATACTTCTGGAAATGAGTCTTTTTATGTTGATTTCTGAGATAGGGTTTCCTCCTTTTTCCGTGACCGAGTTAGAGCCTTTTATTTTCTCACAAATCGAGATAGGGCTTTTTAATCTTTATGCGTCGAATTGACTTCCAAATAAATTGTTGCAATAATTGTTCTTCCTGCTAACAATTCATTGAGATCATTCAAGTTTCTAGGGTCTCTTCAACCGGATCGGAAGCAAGCTCCGTAACTCTTTTCAGTTTAGTTGATCGAGTGTCAGAAACGTGAGTGTGCGGTACCGGTTTCTCGATTCAGATCGCTCCCGTGCCCCAAATATTCTTTGTTGCAAACAATTTTTTAGCTTAATTAAGTATGAATATTTGGTTCAAGATGAATCAGTCGCTCACAGAGGAATTCAAAGTGGAATTGCAGTTTCTTTGAGTCCATAACACTAAAGAAATGAGCAAAGATGAAGAGATCGCATCTTTTGTATTTAGCGACAACACTTGAAAGTGGGGACAATTGAGAGTTATAAAATCTGAATTCTCTATATGGCAACATGTTTGAGCGTATTGGTGAGGGGTAAATGAGCCTACGAGTGATGATATCGGATGCGCGTTGATTTCGCTTGAATAATTGAAGAAAAGACTCGTAATTTCCTGGAAAGTCAGCTCTTTTTTGTGGCCCTGTGTAACTAGCCAGTTGACGTATCTTGAACATTGAAGTATCATTCTAATGGAAATTCCATTCCTTTCTAGGCTGAGTAGTGTTCACAAGATGACCAATAGAAATCTGCTCAGTTTCTTCGAGACCCAGTTCAGCGATGGTGGCGCGGAAATGTTGAACAATATCAAAAGACATCCTTATTTTAGATATGTTTCATTAATGCAGATGTACGAAACTTTAGCTTATTTGAAGGAGCACTTCCCTATTGATATAATTAAAAAGCAGATCTATTCGATCTTGTACGAAAAGTAAGTACATGGTTTTTGTTCAAGACATTTGCTTTATTTTGCAAATGGTTCTCCGACATTGTTAAAGTACCCTGCATAATATAACTTTTTTTCCATCTCGAAGATCGCAGGTGAAATCTGCGCATGAAACTTTGCTGCAAGATCCTGAACACAACCATCTTCGACCTGAGCATTTATTAGCCACCTGTATTTATAAGTTGGAAGAGAAATACCACTTCACCGGGGAAGGTGTTTTCCATGAAGCCAAAACGTCGGGAAGTGAGGACGAAGATACAAAAGATAAAGCAGCCGATGAAACAGATGCGACTCCTCGTTCAGCGTATGTGAGATCATGAAATTAGTGTATTTTTTGATGCTCGCTTTGATGTAAATGATTTTTTAATGTAAGAAAATTGTACATAAAGTCAAGTCTTCTAGTCACATATGTATGTAATCTTTTATTCCTGTCACGTTCCTGATCTAGAAAGTCTCGTGTGAGAGTAACATACAAGTAGCACTTACATCTGTAACAAGGACTTTGAGAAGAAATTTGATTAATAAAGTTTGTCAATATTGAGAAATTTTTTTCCGTGTTTTGTATCATTCTTAAATAACAACAGATTTGCAACAGTAAGATAACGATTTTAATAAATTACTATCACACTCGACATTGGGTATGAACATATCGACGAAATATTTGGACTTTGCTCTTTATTTTTTAGCTAGAATTATACATCTTTGTTTGCATGTTCAGAGCTACTGTGCGGTTCACCTTTCAACTTGATAACACCAGTCCCAGCGAGAGAATACATGAATACTAAGGATAGGAATCCGTAACTTTTAAAGTAAAAACCTGGTTCGATTTTATTGATTTGAGCAGTTACCTTACTCTAATAAAAATACACGATTCGCTAGATGTTTCTTTGAAAATAGGACCTTTTATGAAAAACTCTCCTGCGAGTCATTCACGATCAACTCAGCTGCTGCAATATTTGAGCGTAAGTTATACAAATTATTTGAAGCCACGAGACATCCATCTCGTGCAAGACTTTCAGTACTATGGATGTTCATAATGGATGACTTTCAATGGAGTCGTTCACCCTGTTTCTTGATTGAGAGCAACCTCGCGCAGAAAAATTTTTGGTCGTTTGCCATGGGCAAAATCTGCACTCCTGCACAATCCTCCGACTTTTTCCCTAGACCAAATCATCAAGAAATAGCGTGCAATACTTTGACGGGATTGCTTTCGAACACCGCGAGGTTCCCGAAATATCACTCGGGCCCTGGAGACCGAATTTTGCATTTTTGTATCCAAACTAATATATTTATGTTACACATATTTTGATAATGTCGCAATAAAGCACATTCGGGACCTCAAGGCCCTTTTAACAGCACTCTCAGCATCGCTTTAACGAATAAGATATAATTAATTCTCATACAAAGCAATCACTAACCAAACAAAAACTGACTGTCAACTTTACTCCATCAGGCTGATTATGTAGAGGTAGAACTTCTATAGTTCAGGAATTCTAAATAACTGGGGCGCCATTCTCATTCGTATTTACTATTAATAATTGTTATCAAACGTAATTATTAGGTCTATAGAAACTGTCCAACGATCAAAATAAGCCTCAACCAGAACAACGAATATTTGTAACATACGATAAAACTGTCGTCATGTTTTCTTCGCGATTTCGTCGTTTGGGTCAACAATTTGAGTAGGCCCATTTTAAACGTTAATTCACATCATCATCAATTGTGAAGATATGATCGTCCACAAGAGCTGTAGTATACTAAAAGTAAAGTACATTTGGTTACTATCTTACATATTTGTATAAAAAATTGGAAGAATACACTATGCAGAATTTACCCGAGATCCGGCGTTATTTCAAGAAAAGAGAAAATATTTTTCATGCCTCAACGAAAGCGCAGTACTTTACGTCGAATACATTTTCGCAAAGTATGTCGCTTTTTAAATGAAATTCATGACAAGTATTCGTTAAATGAGCACCGAGTATGGGACGAAGGGTTTGATTGCGGCAACTAAAGCTTACAATCTACCTTAAAAATGGATGGTACCGATGTTCTCACAATGTAATAACGATGTACACTTTTAATGATATACACACACTCAAGCATAAAACTGAAAAATTAACGTACAATTTATAACAGAGTCGCGAACTGTACGACACTCAGCACACCGATCAACTCGTCAAATGTCAAAAGCGTCAAACAGACCCGAATCTAATCAACTCCTCAGAGTCCATCTCTGTGTTCAGCTCGCAGCGTGGAACCACCAGGATGTGTATGAGTTTGAAGCTCGTCACTACACTCGCTCGCAAGCTCGACACGCGCACACGGGATAACCAGCCTCCGTCACCGTCATTTCATCAAACTGATGCTGCTGACAATGGTGATGGTGCTGGTGGTGCTGGTGGTGGTGATAGTATCCGCTATCGTCGACGGTCTCAGCTGTAAAATCTAGGTAATGCGAACCCCCTTTTGTGCGTGGAGCCGAGGGTTCGGGTCAGTTCAAAAAAGGGGGAAGCTGCACGTAGTTCTGTTGGTTCGGCTCGCTCTTCATGAGCGACGAGCCGTCCTTGAGCGCCTGCTGCCTCGACTGCTGCTGCTGACTCGCCGACGCTGACGCGGACGTGGCTCCGGAACCCGGCGACGGGTGCATCCCGTACTCGCTTTTGTGGTCCTGCTGCTGCTGCTGCGAGTAGTCGCCCGCGTCGTGCTGCGAGTACTTGTCCGAAGGGCTCAGCGTTCCCGCGTAGTCCAGCTTGCCCTGTTGGCAGATATCGAATGCATAATGCTTTTTGAGAAGAATTTTTATATACAAAAGTGACCTTTTTAGGCAGAACCGTAACGTGTCACGGTTATATCAGAATTAACTAGCTTAAGGGGCCTCGCCAAAACTTGCAGGCGATAGAGCAAACGCTTTCATCAAAAGGACCATTAAAACCGTCTATAGCGTGAGTGTTCGCGATACTGCAACTTTACAATCGATGAGAGGTTCCACGAAATCCACTACCGACAGTTTTGGAAGGAACGCACGAAAGTATGACTGATGGTGAGTGAGCTTGCAAGCTCAGCGCGCTTCGTTTGAAAAGGTCAGCATGCAACTGAATAGATGATCCGCAGGGGGTAATAAATTTACCTCTATCTCTGTAGTGAATCGACAAAATACTTTTCTTCCATACAAAATACTACCGACAACACCAAAAGTCAAAATACTACCAACTTCTGTAGCTGCGAGTCAACAGGATAATTTCCCGCGAATTCCCGATTTGATTCATAGAGGCACGGAGGAAAATTTCTTCGTCGAGCTTTCTCGTCATTCCTATCACAAAAATTCTAACAATTCGACATAGAGGATCACTAGAGCTCGGGATTTCGCACAATAAAGAATCGCAAAAATGCATGTGATGTGCTGTAAACAATCGAGAACCCTGCTGTATCAATTCCTAAAACCGATCCCAAGAAATATTATCACAATTTTTCGGGTTATACCACAAATAAGCTTCTCAAAACGTAAGGTCAAAGCACCTATACTGGGACACAAAATCGGGTATTACCCATTCAGCCTTGCATTCGCCGGAAAATCTTGGTTTTCCATGCGGTTCAAGCAACAAATACCGTAGAGGGACTCTTCGTGTACATTTTGGAAAAAGAAAATCTTGGCAATCTCCAATAGGACTGAAGAAATCAATAATTTACGGATACTGGGACGCCATTCTTCGACTTGGTTTCTAAACTGGGACGCGGAAGGAGCCTATACTGGGACGGTGGGTTGTAGTCATTTTACTAAAACTGAGTCATGACTCCAAGGATTATTCGCAGAGCGATATGAAATACAGTGAATGGGTACCCGATATAATCACGTTTATGGGTCTTACACTCATTTACAGTCACATTTTACCTCCCTATCAAAGCTCGAGAAGAGTCCCGTGACTCACGATTTACACAATTTTTCCATAGTTGATGAATTATATGGAAATCGTGAATCCAAGTCACTAATCTTGGTTCAAAATAACACCTTGAAAGTAAGGATATTGTTGACGTGAGAGTGGAGTACACATTATGACTATAGAACGCCAACTTTTTTCACTAAAAAGTAGCAACTAGAGAGCTTATGGAAGTCAGACAATTTGGATGGAATGATCATGCGCAAGTCAATGTATTCACGAGCAGCGGCATAGATAACCCGTAAAATACTCATTCCTTGAACTGTTCCTATTCATCAATGTCACGCAAAATCTTGCACCAGTTTAATCATCCAATTTTTATTATCAAGAGTAAGATCATGTCGCAGTATAGGGCCCAGTTTCAAAGGATGGAACCTGAACTGGGACAGTTTAAAAAATGCGGTTCTAGGATCACATCTTTCACAATTCTTTTCGGTGAAAAGAAAGTCCTTCACAAGTACCGTAACACATCGCCGTAAAGGATATTGGAAAATATTCGAAAATCTTTACTTTGGTGTTTTTTCCATCTTTCGCGGACAGAACTCTTTTCTACTTGGGCGTCCGAGTATAAGTGCCAAATCGCCGCTGTCCCACTATAGGTGCCTCTACACTTTCGTTGAAACCAACAATCACAAATGATTCTCCAGACTATCTTGACTATTCGACATCTTTGATACAGCTCAATGTGTATTTATAGAACGGAAAAGAACTTTCAACGCCGAAAGATCTCAGAGGAACGTATGAGTATAACTATCGACCATTCTGAGATTCATTTTTTTATTTTTCTCAAGGTTCGTCATTTTGAACTAGGAGAACTGCCCGAAAAAATATAGGGGCTCTGGCTTTTGTGTGATCGATCTTAGTTCCTCTTCGGCCACATCGAGAATTTCAAACTAATTCTGCAATGTGTGTCCCGCCATACCGTCGAATTTTAAACTCCGAAGTAAGAACGACAAGTGTGACTACAGACATATGTAGGAGTCAGCCGACTCAAAACGCGTTGACTTTGTGTTAGCGACGAGCAGCTACGTTGAGAGTGCACACTCACCGAGTGGTGCTCGTCGTCGGGGTTGCCGGTCTGCTGGGCCGCGACGAGGTGCTGGTGGTGGTGTCCGGGCGAGTGTCCCCCGGCGAGCATGGCCTGGTGGTGCTGCTGGTACTCCCTCGCGGACGCCGCGGCCGACTGGTGCTGCTGGGAGGGCGGCGGACTGCAGGCCGCCGCCGCCTGGTACTCGCCGTGGACGCGCATCGGGCTGGCCCCGAACAGGGCCGCCTCGTGCTGCGGCTGCAGCATCGTCGCGTACGTGGAGTAGGCCGCCGCGGCGGCGGCCGCGGCGGAGCCGTTGTTGCCGGCCCCAAAGGCCGCCGAGTAGGCCGAGCTCGCGGCCGAGCCCGGCCCCAGCAGGTTCAGGTGCGAGCCGAGCTCGTACGCGGGACCGTAGGCCCAAGCGTCGGCGACCGAGCCCGGACCGGAGGCGCCACCGGCGCCCCCAGACGCGCCCACCGGGCCCAGGCTGCCGCTCACTCCGCCCGAGCCCGGGCCCACCGGCGAGCCGAACGGGTTCAGCGAGCCGCTGTTCAGCGTGTTGAACGAGCCTGTGATGGGGGCAAGCGTGACGATTCAAGGGCTCGTTGACAAGAGATCGGTATGGCTTATTTTGAGCGGTTTCTGGCGCGAGGATGACGAACTCGTCGCAACCAATGGTTCAAGAATGTTGCAGTGCGTCAAATTCACATGTAAACGAAGCTGAGAAATGTCATCTTTTTCTGTCAGACTTGAGACATCAAATTCTGCACAAACGAAACTGAACGTAGGTCTACTCATTGCAAAGTCTTTCGGGTAATTTTTGGAATGAGTTAAGGTGCGCCTGGAAAAGTTTTGCTCACGGGGCTATGTTTGATCCACCCAAGCCAATTTCATTCGCTTGACCAATATCGAAATTCGTCGGAAAAGCTTGAAAATGAGAAATTTTCAGGATTTATACGAAAGACTCTGAGAAAAATGAAGTTGGAGTTGGAGTTGATTATCTGGTCAAAGTATAGTCACATCGGTTTTGTACAAGAAATCCGAGTAAAAGTACAGTGCAAAGTTTTGTGACGAAATATACAAGATAGACAAGTACTCGGTTGATAAATAAAACAAAAGGAGGTTCACCTGTGAGGCCTGGACTGGCGGATCCGGCGGCCATGTATCCAGCGGTTTTGCGGGGTGGCTCGCGCTTGCGCCACTTGGCTCTGCGGTTCTGGAACCAAACTTGCACCCGCGACTCCGAAAGAGCCAATTTCAGCGCCAACTCTTCTCGGGCAAAAACGTCCGGATACGGCGCTCTCTCGAAAGCTCGCTCCAACTCCTCCAGCTGGTATGCCGTGAACGTTGTCCTGTTACAATGAATCAGCGTGTTTTTCTTAATTTGCATACAGCATTGCTCTTTTTGCTCTCCTTTTATGAGTCATTGAAAACGAGTCAAAACATTCGCTACGTTTGAACTCATCGCGGGGAATGATAGATGAAATCCCTTGGGTCACGCAATGAACTGCACCGATGAGGGTTGTAAAAGAATTTCAATGTGTTCGAGACATACAGCAATAATTCTTTATGCAAGCATTGACTAGCTGATTATTGTGATGAGAAAATATCGACGCTCGGGAGCAAAAAGGTCATATGTCGATTCTTGAGAAAATGAAAGAATCCCTATCTCCACTTGAAATAGCAAAGAGGCGTAGGACTTTTTATTATCTCAAGAATCGACATAGGGCTCTTTTGCTCTCGAGCGTCGATATATATTTCTGCACGATCTCACAACTCAGAAAAAATATCGCAATTTCTGTCACCGCGGCGTATATGCCATGACGCACGCATGGGGAAAAATCAACGCTGAATTAACTTGGCTGGCTCATTGTTCCGTAACTACTTCTGGGATTTCCTCTTCACAAACTGATGATTCTGTTCGTTTTAAAGTAAATAAATTATGAATTACTCTCTCACTCCATTTAAAATCACTGAAGCATTAAATGAGCGAAGTACCTATTTTAAATATGTAAAAATATTTTTAAAAATGACTATTTTGATATGTAAAGATGGAAATGTTCATTGAGAACTTCTGTCATATTGAAGTTATATATTTTGAAAAGATTGCAATGACGAAAACGGGATGGCAAAGAACGAATATAAGACCGTTCATAATACAGTCCACAAAATTGATTCTGTCACTCCTCAATTTTTATAGGCCTCCAATCGAAAGAATGTATCCGAATTCCCAAAATGACGTACCCGTATCTATTACAGCAGAGAGTAACGATTTATGCGATTTCCGCTACCACACTAATAACCGTGTTCATAATTTTACGGTCGCTTGATTGGGAATGCGTGCCGCTCGACAAGTATAGCGTGTCTTCGGCCATTTCGCGCAGAGACGGTCAACCAACGTCGAACGGACGAACTTGCAGCTAGAAATTTGATGTCTAGAGACCCAAGTCAACGCAAGGCTCTGAATCACTTGCTCATCTCGACCCTCGCGCAACCACGTCACGGCACGTACTCGGAAATAAATACACTCAATTACACCACCGAACAACTATCCCAAACTCGCGTCCACATAAAAAAAAGAAAAAAAACAATCATGTCGAATACCGCGCCATACAAAGTCACACGTATGAGGGTCGTCGTATAGCAGCCCTTATCCGTCGATTAGATATCTATCTGGATGTCCGATCGCGCAGTATTTAGAACGACGCACGAGTGCAGGCTGCAGCGGGGCGCAATTGAGCTTGGCTCGGACTCGATGGGTCTGATCGCGTGCCGCCGCCTCCGTCGCCGCAGATGTCGGACTCGCTCTGCTCGATCGCGACAAAAAAGCCGTGAAATTGACGCGGCGATGTATCAGGAGGAGCCGAGACTGACGATTTTATCCGTCAGCGTGTGAGTTTGTCGATTCGCTCGCGCAGGCCGAGTTCTCTGGCGCGAGCCCTCGATAGCGCGGACTCATCGCGTGATCTCGGGATATACCGTCGATCGGGGTATAACAGACCCTCCCCTCCCCCATATCTCCCATCTGTTTCGTGCGATGCAAATTTGACGCGACTGCACTCGCGGCGATGAAGTGCCTCCGGGGGCTGAATTTTCAAAGGCGTATGACTATTCAAAGTTGCGGAGTATGAATTTCATGAGAGACGTTGACAACGCTCACCTAGTTTTCTTCTTTTTGATTCCGGAATTTTCATTCTTCTTTTTTGAGTCTTTCTTTGCCGGCTGCGCCTCGCTGCTCACTGTCAAAAATTCAACAAAGTCATTAGTTAAAAATCATTCTCTTACTCACAACGCATTGAAATTTGTCATTATCTGTACTCATTGTTAGTGCATCTAGGGAAGAGCGGGGCAAAGTTGGATATTTTCGAGGCTGTTTGAGGCTGTTGGGGCCCCAGCTCGATGGTTTGAATGTCTCAGAAAGATGTGTTTGTGTTGAAAATTCAATTAACAATGTAGTCAGAGTTAATAAAGACTATGTGGAGGAGAACTATCGCCAGTGTCCAACATCGCCCCTGTTCAACCTCGCCCCGCTCTCCCCTATACATAATTTATAATTCACCTTGTAGTATGTGTAAAAATGTGCTTTTTGACAGGTTTTATCAACCTTTTTTTGCCCTGCTCAAATCCAATTAAGAACAATGTTCGACACTTTCAAGGCGGAACGGTTTCCATTTATTTGACATAATTTTCCAAAAATGCTTCCCGATCAGAGAATCCACCTAAACGAACGCTTCGAAATATTATCTACCAAGAAATTCTAGTTTGATCACTAGATCTAGCTTGGGAGATCATGGCGATGATCATAACTCAAATATCTCGAATATTCGATTAGCGATCATCGCCATGATCTCCAATCAAAATTGAATTATGAGTCTGAATCCTCTACATTCAGTCATCCAAGTGATTTCAGAAAATGTTCTTATGCCTTTACAAAGATAATATCTGGACATAAAGAAAAATCATAGAGATTGTTGAATGCGACCTCCGAACAAAAACTGCTAAATGGGACAACTTTTCCACAGTGAGTACAATTTTACAATACTACTAGTAAGAGATTTGTAAGATATGCTCGGTATGTGAGGCTGGTATGTCAATGAGCCTACATCTAATTGTGTCCATCAGTGACAGTTTGATCACCATTGTCTGTCGCCAAATGGTATCCGACAAGCTTTTTGCATAATTATAGCTAATTTTTTCTGAATAGTATCGAGAACATGAAAAAAGTCGAAGTTGAACTGTTGACACTGAATCAAGATTTT
>JAPYYZ010003041.1:0-13026 GCA_030522705.1 Eretmocerus eremicus | reverse complement strand
CACAGTTTCACTACCGCCATCAAACTTTTCAAGTTGAAACGTAAATTTTGTCACCTTGTCGGTTTTTGCAGCACCATTTTTTGCGAATTGATGAAACTTTGAAACTAAAAAGAAACTTCAACTTGCCCACTTCAAAATATTCCTAGCCCGAGAATTGATCATGTTCTTTACGTAAAACTCATGCAACGTATTGCTAGTCTCATCGTGGGGGGCTCCGCTGTTAGAGCCTTCCTTAAATTTTGATATTTGGTGTAACACTTGGTCTCCAATCACCCCACATAGTCAGGTTCAAATTTTTGCGTTGAGACCATCCAATATCGAGCTATGTTCACCATGCGATAAACTGATTCGACTCGATCTGTGTACCCGCAGATTGGACCTGTATTCATACCTATCCGGCTGAATGGTGGAGGATACTAGGAGGTTCTCTACAACTTGCCGCGATTACTCGATGAAGCTGGTGTTTCAGAAAACATCAGACGCCTAATTATTTTCATGCAAGATGGAGCCCCTGCTCACTATCGAGATAAAGTAAAACAATTATCGACGTAGTGAATCGATTGAAATTATAGGATACGTAAGTCTCACGGTGAGAGCTAAGGATTCATCCTTGGCACATGATGAATTATCCCAATCTCGCTTTCTCGTTGATACAAAATATCATAAAATTGAATTCTCGACGCCCTGTATGCACCTGATGCATGAAAAATAAGAGTGAAGATGAGTAATTTCAGCATGCACCACTGATATGAAGTGCGCAGTGCACTGAATCAGACGGATCTAGTCAACCCCTCGGAACTGAATCGGTAGCTTTTGAGTCTCGCAGATTCTACATCAGTTTAGGATGAATAGGAGACTGATGTGTGACCTCCTGTTCGCTCAAAGTTACATCTTATCTTTTGGTCTTTTCACTTGTTAATTTCTTCCGAGTGTTACATGGATCCATGATAAGCTCGTAGAATACGGCAAGATGTATGGAATAGTATGAGCAATATGCGAGGGACCATTTTTTCATATGGGTGGTTCTGGAATAAGCTGAACACAACCATCACTGGAAGGATCTGGAAAGAATCCCGAGAGATTTCTTTCCGGGGAGTATCATGTGAGATAGTGGAAAAAAATTTTCTCCAGATTTTTTTTCACCACCTGATAAGCTCTGAAGCCCAAAAAGATCCTTTGAGGTTCTCTTCAAGCTCACAGCGCACACAGGGAATTGTGTGACAAGATTCCACACACTCCACAGCCATTCCATTCCACTCCAAATCACTGTAGCTCAGATGCAAAGAACGATGATGACTTCTCTGAGGCCGCAGATTCAGGATATTTTTAAGACCTTTTTCGCAGATTCTGAGTATCTTCCATCTTGTGGGAGCTGGAGCATTTCAGAGAAAACGTAAGAATGGCTAGAATTTCCCCTCAGTGACTTCTAGAGAAGTTTCCTCTAGAAGTCACTAGACTAAATTATTTCACGATGGACAGTTTTTTTCATTGAATGAAAAGGCGTTGGCAGAGAGAATGCGCACATGTACGTTTCAAAAGGTTGAAATTTTTAGGAGGGAGCTTGAAAAGGGGCTGGAATGGGCGTTTTTGGACCCTACGGCCTACTAGAGGGTAAAATAAATCTAAAAATATCTTCTCTCCGCTATCTACACATACTACCCGCATAATCTTTTTTGGTATTTTCCCAGCCCCCTTTCCTCTCAGTGACGGTTCATCCCAACTTGTTTCAAAATCACCCATATGGATTCATCTTCGTGGATTTGGCGAAAATTCCCAGAAATGCCAGAATGACCAAAATCCAATGGGAAGATATTTGAGAGAGGAATACGTTACAAACTAACTGAAAGTTCGTTAATCGCTGTCTCTGCACAAATTTCTCATGGATAGTACATTTTCAACCCTGGGTGCGCTGGCCTGTTTCGGGCTCCAATCTGCTCGGAGAATACGTTCTTAGACCAAAATAGGCCTGCAAGCACAGGACAATGATGATTTTTCATCATAAAAACCTTGAAACCGCTTTCAAACGTGACATTTCTAGATATCTTCATTCGAAAAGCACGGAATCTATAGAAATGCTACGTTTGCATTTCTAGATTAAAATGATGAGAAATCATATTTTTGAATCGGTTCTGGGCGGTCTTAGATCACAGTCTCCACTGCAATATGCTCAATAGGCACTCATTGGTGCCTCCAATCCTCTTTTGTTCCGTTTACCGGTTGAACAAATTATAGCGTACTGCGCACCCCGCGACAACCTCGAATTGACCCGAATCTTCTTATTCGAGAAAAAATCATATCCAGAAATTAATTCAGTAAGCGTTGACGGTTTCTATGACGGAGTTTTCTGCAACACATTATTACCGTTGGTTGGTCACATTTGAGATTGGTCAGTACGTATTTGATCCAGATCTATGTCGTTCAATCATGCTGAAAAATTCGTAACTCGAGGCCAGCCTTTCGCAACTCATTCATGGTCTGCACAGCTCGAGGTAAATCTAGTTTTGTCTTTGGATCAAAGATCAAATATTTTAGAGGATATTCCTCACATTCTTGCACCTTTTGATATTGAAACCGTCACATCTTTTTGAAAAAGTCAGCAAGAAGAATCGAAGGAATTTATTTTTCAACGGGTACAAGTTTTGATCCAAACGCGATTTTCTCGATGTGTCACATCGGGGAAATGATTCAAAGTTAGAGAAAATTCTTCATTGGACAATATTTCACCGTAGTCATTGACTGATTCTGGCCGACATTCGGGAATATCTCAACCGAAAATTCGAAGGCAGATAGATTGGCAGGGGAGGGCCAATCGCCTGGCCAGCAAGATCACCGGACTTGACGCCATACGATTTTTATCTCTGGGGTGTGATCGAAGCAAAAGATTACGCCGTGCCGATCATTACTGAGGAACAAATTACAGAGAGAATTGTAGCTGCCTTCAGGGAGATTACCCCTGAGGAAGTTCAACGAGCTACTTCTGTAGTTTCTGAGAAACTACAACAATGCATCGATGTACAAGGGAGTCAATTCCAACAGATCCCACGGAGGAGGGGTTGAATTCTCATTCATTCATAACTTGTTCCGCAAAATGGTTGGTATTAGAATTGATTAAGGGATAAAATTAATTGATCGACGAGATTCGTTGTTTCTGTGAGATATCCGAATATCGTTGCATTTTCAGTAGATAATGGATGAGTGAATAAAATAGAATGAGCGACGAGATTTGTTGTCATTCCAAGATACCCCAACATCATTGTTATAATAGTGAATAATGAAGATATACAATATTAATGGAAAAACTCAGGGAATTTCAAATAATCCCATGATGTCATATCTCCTACTCATGAGGTAGATGGGGTTCCGTGATGTATCGACTCGCAATTCTCATATTTTGCGTGAAAATTCAACAAACAAATATCCCGGATCTCAGGTTATTCTCGCCTTGTAAACACCCGAGGATGAATTGACCTCCAAGTTGGAGGTAAATTTTTCTCCAACGAGAGAGGTTCATGATAATTCTACCTTTGAGGGGAAATGAAACTCTACTTGGAGTGAATTTCACCTCCGAAGAACTTAGAGTGACTATGATCAATCAAATAGTCAAATTGGATTCAAGGTCCAGACATACAAAATCCGGATTTATTCCTGGCGAGCGCATCGGCTGCAGTTGAATCACAGCAAAGACCACACAGTCGCGTACTCCTAATAGGGCTAGCTTTTGATTGATGAGCCGAAGATGGGTCTCTCAGCTCGCGGTTTATGACTTCGTGAGAAGCCCAAACTCCCGGAGAAGACTATCCGAGGCGAAAATGCTCTCAATTCGCATTTGAACCGCAGCGTCGTGTTCGTCCATCTCGATTGAATCAACCTTTTGCCCGTCAAGCTGCGGCGTGTTCACTCAGCGCATTAAGAAGTACAGATGCATATCACTGATGTCTGCTAGTGTTTCCTCGGGAGTATGCCTTTTCTCTGGGAGATCGCAATTATCGGTTTGGGGCTCGCCTGCCCGGCAAAGAGGTATCCAATCGCCGTTGAACGGGTATTCCATATCAGTTACACGCGTTTCCAGTATTGTCTTGGGCCACACCCACGCTCTGTTTTTTCATCACGTCTTTCCCGTCATGTCCGAGCCCATGTAATTCTTATCGGACCGTTAATCATTAATTACTCGGACAATTATCAGGATGGAATTTTTTAGTTATTTTCGCCAATGTTCTGGACACCAATTACGTATGCAGTTTCCGGCCTTTCTATATGAGCTAGGGAACCCTGTATAGTTAACGTGGTTAACATTATGAGTTAATACGCAATTCCCCTATTTCGAGGAAGGAAAATTCTTCCTTTTTCCTTCTCTTTTGTTACATCATTCCTCATTTCCTTGTCTTAATTCCCTGACGTTAGCGCTTCTTGCCAATAATAATATTGATGATGATAATAATAATCTAATAAACAAATACATCCCCTTGTGGTTTAGGGCTATGAACTTGCAATAACTTGTAGGAGTTTTCCATTATTGATTTGATGCTACCCAGTTATTCATAATAAGATACGATATATCTCTATACATAGTAGTTTCCTACAAATTTGTAGAATAGTACGAGAAATAATGGACAAACAATTGTGGTGCATTTGCAAATGGATTTTCAAAGGGATGTTATGCATGCATATCGAAAATTGTAATCTGCATTTCGGCTTTACTGAGTTTATCCCGAATCGTGTTGAATTGCGTTCCTTGCTCCCAAGTTTGTGCTTTGTCGGTGTCGTGCAGTCGGGACTATACAGTCTGTCATACTTTCGCAGTCGTGAGGCCTATGTGACGCGAAGTCACTCGTTGCAGTGCGATGTGACCCACGTGACGCGTAGTCGTTCAACGCAGCGCGACGTAACGCAAGGTGTGTCAGTATGTCCAGTATTCATTCAGATTTTTAAGGGTAGTCAACACCTTGTCTAGGGATTTTGAGGGATTCGGTCGATCGATATTCTGGTATATACGTAAATGAGGTTTCTTGAAAACTTGAGTGGTCTGTTGGTAAGTTCCGGGGACTAGTGAGTGGGACTGAAGCCCTGCTGGGTGTCTCTTTGCTCGGGGGTTCAGGCGGTGCTTTTCGAGGTTTCTCAAGGTAGCTTGTGCCTATATTTTTTTTAGAGTCCTGCAAATGGTTATCTGCATTGTCAATAGTGACAATTCAAAGCTTCTGGCTATTTCTAGTTCTCCTCATGTTTAAACATTTATCAATTTTTCGAATCAAAATACAAAATATGAATGCGACTCGGATGGCAGTGGAGCAGGAGAGTCCCAGGGATTTATGGGAGTGTCAGTGATTCGTTTCCGGTTGGATATGTCTCGGTATTGTTTTTCAAATTCTCCCAGTGCGATCGCATTGCTGTTGGACAGCCAGTTCGCCACGGTTTGTGAAATTCCATAATTCTCATCTTGTAGTGCTAACTCGGCATCTGGAGGAAGGAGTTTGGTGATATCTAATCCGGCCTCTGGTTCGTAAGCATAAGAGTATCCCAAATCAATCGTTTTGATCCCATAAATCGTAAAATTATCGGCGTGTGATGTACGTTGGCTGTTGATGGAAAGAATTCCAGTACCACTCTGTGTTAGGCTGGTTGAGGTTTCATCGGCGTGAACCAATCTCAGCCTCACAGCTGACGGAGTAGAAAATAGCCATTCTCCCGTGGAAATCATCCGTTTGAAGTAGGGTTTCGATGTTGAGGTTATGGCAAAGTTACAATTTTCTGGGCTGGTTGAAGCCTGTTTTGCTGATCATTCGAATTCACAGGGGGAGCCGGCTCGATAGTCGTACGTTGGTTGAGATATTTCGCACAGTTTGGTATTATTTCTTCTTTTTCTGGTATTATTTCCGTTTATGCAATGTTGGAGTTGATTCTCCTGCCAAGGTACATATGATCGAGAGTTCTTCGAAACAGATACGTCCGAAAAACTGGGAACAAACGATGCGAAAATCGGACGATTCCTTAGTACATTTACCAGGACTGGTAAACTGCGGATTCTCTAATGCAAAAACTGAGTTCGGTCGACTAACGGAAAGGTGAGTACTACGAGAAGTTTTCGATTGGTTACGTGAACGTATGTTTTTGACATGGAGAAAAGGTATTCAGGAGTGATCCTCTCGTTTCCCCAAGGTAACACGTGATCGGTTTTGTAGCTGTTTACGTCGTGTAAGAGATCCTGAAGTTGTTGGTGACTGAATAATAGGGGTCGTGATTTTCCCTTCGCAGATGCTTCGATGGCATTTATGAGTGTCTTATAAGATGAAATGGAATGTTGTAGGGCCAATTCGAATTCCGTCACTCATAGTTCTAAATTTTCTCGGAATGATAGTGATTCAGTGCTTCTTGTTGCCGATGCTAAATCTCGTGGAAGTTTGACATGTTTCTCCATGTTTTTACTCTGTGCGGTCATAGTTTTGTGAATCGTGTCTAATTCTGATCTCAAGATATGCGTTCTTCCAGGAGCAAGCAGGGATATGTTTTGGTTGCGGTCATAGAGATCATTTACTTGTTTTGTGATGAGGTCGCGGTCGTCGGCGTCCATTGTCCCGAACAATTTCCTATTTGCCCATCCAACTATCTCTAAAGGTGCCTGCCCCTCTCTCCCTGAGGCTGGGCCCTGTTGAGACAGTCGGCTGGGGGATGGATGGGCTCGAGAAAAATTCGATGAGATCTTTCTGTTAGAGTTCGATAGTGTGCATCATAGCTTCTAACTTGGATCGTGGAATCAAATGGTCACAGTCCATGAATTTTGGGGCGCATTTTTCCCTAATTGGGCCTAGTTGTCTCTCTCTCCAATTGTCATTCTTTAACAACTTGCTGTGGTCTACCGCAATGGAAATTCTCCATTCTGATCTTATTATTCTACTCTCACCGATATATTCAAAATATAGTCCCGGGTTCTCGACAATAGGTGTTAGTTTGTGTGTTATGCTGATATCACCCGCCGAAAAGCTAGTACTCAAGTTGGACAGCCATGAAAGGGCCAACAGCATTAATCCGCAGGACGCCATACTGCGCGCCTGTAACAGCCAAGATTGATGCAATCTTGTTAGCAGAATGCACGCTTCACTTTATCGATGTGTCTCAGCAACTTTTTCCGTTCGGAGATTGAAGTAAGGCATTATTATTCCTATAAATTCCTTTGATTTTGAATTTTCCATTGGAGAATTTATCAAGTTTCCCGGTTCGTGGCTCTTCCAAGACATATACTTCCATTCCTACTTCAAGGTTTTTAGGCTTTTGACTCTTATTGTATTGCATTCTTGTCTCTTCCTTTGACTGCACCAGATTATTTCTGGCTGCTGTTCCAATTTCCGCTGAGGTTTTGATCAAATTGCATAGATATGAATTGTAAGTTTCGAGTTCAACTCCATCTGGGAATTCCTCAATGGTTCGGGCTTTGTGTCCGTAAATTATTTCAAAAGGACTGAAACCTGTAGAGATATGGACGGAGGTGTTGTATTCGAACATCGCGAACGGGATGATTTTGTCCCAGTCTTGTTTTTCGGCTGCCCTCGTACGAATGTAACGGACAAGCATTGCATGGCTGCGCTCCAGAGATGCATTTCCTTGGGGATGAAAACTGGTGGTGGTCACTAATCTGAAGCCAAATATCCTAGAGAGCTCCTGTAGCAATCGGTTTTTGGAACTTGTGCCTCGGTCGCTAAAGATAATTCTCGGAACGCCGAAGTTAGCAATTAAGTGGCGAGCTAGCGCGTCAGCGATCGTGATGGCACGTATGTCGGGCACTGGGACAGCTAGGCATATTTGTGAGAGTTGACATTGCATTGTCAGTATGTGTCGGTTATTTGAGGGGGTGGTAGGCAATGGACCTACGGTATCAATTGCCACCTTGGGGAATACTTCTATAGGTGTATCACTGATGATCATAGGTACTTGTGTGCGAACACCGATTAATTCCTCCTCTTGGAACGTTGAGCATTTGCTTATGCATTCCTCGACGGTTTTCTTCATACCCTTCCACCAATATTTCTCGCAAATGCGCCTATAAGTCTTGCCTATGCCTCTGTGTCTTCCGAATAGGCTGGAGTGGGGCTCTTTTAAGATGGAAAGAGTTTTCTCCGGGAGGAAAATAGGGCATGTGCCATAACAGAAGGTTAAAGTCAGAGGGAAGTGACGAAATTCTTTTAGGAAGGCTTCTTTTACTATTTGTTTCGGAAACTTGTCAGTTGTTCCCCCTACTCTACCTACTCTGAACGATTCTATGCCAGAACTTTAAATCAATTTTGCAAGGTTGGATAAGCATAGTTTCATTTTAATAGGGGTAATGGGGGAGTTCTTCCTCTCGCAGACGATTAAGCTGAAAATGAGGCGATAGCGATTTTTAGTGACCAAGATGTCGCCGACCTCAGGGTCATGTGATTTTAGTTTCGCCAAATCAATTTCTTCTATATCGACAAGTTGCATAATATTTGAGGATGGAATGTCAAAGTTGGACGAGATAAAGTGTACCACATTGTCTTTAAAAAATGTGAGACACTCTCTGGTTATGGCTACATTCGAAGTCATGGGTCTTTTGTGGTCTAGGTTGGGTTGGAAGGTAAAGTCTATGTTATGGGTTGCGATTGCGTTTCGCCGTAATGTTGGTCGCGTTACATCCTCCGCGATCGGGTGCTTTTGTTGCGCAGTGGGTGGGAAAACGCTCGATTTGGCGCTTGGTGTGACGCAAGGTGTGACGCTGGGCGGGACAGTTGGAGCTTCTCGACAGGGAGGCGAGTTAGATTGTGTGATCACACGCCCAGCCGACAAGGTGATTTTGGCTGTTTCGGTGATTGTAATTGAGGGCTGGCGTCGTCTTCGACGTCGCTATCCTCTTTGTTGATGGTGCTTAGGGTTTTCCAGAAACTCGGAAGCTTGGTTCGTCCACTGCCAGTTTGTGGTAGTGGGGTAGATTCTGCAGAGATTCTTCTCGACGGTGACATTTTGGACCTTATTGCTTCCGGAGTTGGAGCTGTGGCTGATGGAATAAATGAGTGGGTAACCCAATCCTCTACGATCTCGTTAGAGTCAGGATCTGTGCTTAGATAGGCTGGTAGTGGAGAAATTGACTTATCCAGGATTGTTTCTGGAGAGTCAAGATTCAAATCCGAAACTGTGAGGCGCGTTGGATCGTGGGTAACCTCTTCGCTGTCCCACCAACAGGTTTCATTCTCTTTGTTGGTTCTCATTGGTGTATATGTCTGGTTGACGTTATCGGTAACTTTTGACCATCTCTTAGTTTACTGAAAATTTTGCTTGAACTCTTCATTAGAGGAGGAGGAAGAATCCGGGTCGTTGGTGATATGATAAGTTGGGGTATCACCCTTTTGTTGGGGTTTTGTTTCCTGTGGAGAGAGGGGATGGCTCGTTTGTGGTCGAATATCTTGTTCTGAGAGTTCTGGGTCGTGGTCTTGTGACCTTCCATCCTCGGTCGAGGAGTTTTCAGACCGGATGGTTTCGTCCTCCTCGTCGAGGAGTTCTGGGAGGACCGGTTTCGCAATGGGATGGGAGGGGCGTCTGGGCCCCTGTCGGTACCGACTACGGTGTCTTCTTCGGACTCGCTTGTCGAAGTTTCGGATCTTTCGGTTGGTGATTTTGGCCCTTTAGTTGAGTGCCCTGTTGTGATGTGGCGCATCCGTCGCGCCGTCTAGACAAGAGTCTTTTGGCGATGGTGCTGCCGTCAAGATCACCTTGCCCTCCGGACATATTTGCGGGTCTTTCAGGGAGTTCTACCTCTGACCCTCCTCTTTCGACCTTGTCTTGGTTGTTGACTGGTTGAGGACGATTCCGAAGATGACCTGGATCGGGCATTTCCTGCTCGCCGTAATGATGTTTTTGTGGATCTGGGTAGTGAAGGTAACATTTTCACGGATGGAGTTGTTGATGAAGAATCCGAATCGGTGTCAGAATCGCTGTTATTCGAGCTGGTGGAGGAGCAAGAGCATTCTCCGTCTGGATAACAGAACATGGGGGCTCTCTCCGGCGCAGCTTGTAAATCAACAGGGTGACGAGAGAGAGCGTCCGCGTTTGTATTTTGTAAACCAGGCTTGTACCTGAAGGTATAAGTGTACCCTCTCAATTTTGCTCTCCATTGGTTGAGTCGGCTCATAGGATCCTTGAGTGATTTGATTCAAGTAAGAGGCTCGTGATCACCAGAGATGGTGTAGTGGCGACCATAGAGGTAGTGTCGGAAGTGTTGTACGCTTGTGACGACCGCGAGACTCTCTCTCTCAGTCGCTGAATAATTTTTCCCGGCTTTCCCTAGCGATTTCGACATGTAAACAATCGGCTGTTCGTGGCCCTGTTCTCCCTGACTGAGCACAGCGCCAATAGCAAAGTCAGATGCGTCACGTGTCAGAGAGAAGGCCTTATTTCAGTCTCCTGGAGCTAGAACTAGAGCCTCGCATAGAGCCTTTCTAAGACTTCAAAACTCTCTTGTTGGTCTTCGTTCCACTGGAATTTCTTGCCCTTTGGAAGCAAATCGTTCATGGGTTCAGTCTTTGCCGAGGAATCTTTAATGAATTGCCGATGATAGTTGGCCAAACCTAGGAAGGATTTTATGTTTCTTTGGGTTTTTGGAGTGAGAAAGTTTTTCACTGCATCTAATTTGGCATGGTCTGGTCTTACCCCGTGTTTGTCAATCACGTGCCCAAGATATTTTACCTTCCCTACCGGGAGTTGAGAATTCACACTTTCCGGGTTGGAGTTTCATGCCGGCGTTCGAGAGTCGGCGGAAAACTTCCGTGACTTCAGCTACATGGTCTTTGAGTGTGTTAGAGAAAATGAGTATGTCATCAAGATAGATAAAAGTTTCTACGCCTTGGAGTCCTAGCATTATATGGTCCATTAGCCTTCGGAATATGGCGGGCACGTGGCATAATCCGAATGGCATGCAAATTCATTTGAATAAACCGAACGGGGTTCGAGAGGCCGTTTTTGCTCTGCCTGAGGTGTCAACTTCTGTTTGGTGGAAACCGCTGACAAGGTCGAAGACTGAGAAGTATTTCGCCTTGCCCATCAACTCTACGATCTCTTGTATGTTAGGTTATGGGTAGGAATCGGGTATTGTCTCTCCGTTCAATTTTCTATAGTCGATTACCAGGCTACACCGTTTTTTCGCGTCAGGGCCTGGTTTCTTTGGCACAATCCAGAGTGGACTGACCCAAGGGCTGTTGGAGGGTTGTATCACATTGTCCTGGGGGGGTTTCGAAACTCGTTCGCGCTCTTCCTTATGGAGGGCGGGAGGGTATCTGTACTGTTTGGCAACAGTTGGCTCATTGTTAGTGGTAGGGATCTGGTGTCTGACGTAGGTATTTCTTGGAGGTTTGTCTCCTGGTATTATGAAAAGATCGTGGAATTTACGTATGATCCGTTTCAGTTCTTTGCGTCCATGTCGACAATGGTGCGACCGGAGTAATGAGTCCGTGATGAGTTTGACTCGTTCTTTTGCTTTCTCAAAGAGAAAGCTTCGTATTCGTGACAACGAAATTCTTGCTCTCCTGATGCTTCGAATCCCTTTTTCTCTTCTATTACGCCTCTAAGCCATATGAAACAAAGCTCTTCTTGTTCCTTTTGCCAAGATCTATCGATCGTACGTCACATATTTCACCCACTGCCCTCCATAAAATCACTTCATCGCATTCTTTCCGGTCTTCCCTCCGTGTCTGTGTGTCTGTGTATGTATGTTGTTTTCCATCATCCACGACAACTTTTGAACGGTACGCACGATCCTCTTGAAATTTTGAGGACTTATAGAGAATCATCGTACGAATATCCTACTTCAGTTTAGACCATTCATATCGAGTACATTTCGATTTTTGCTGTTTTAATCACGCGACTGTCATATTTTCCAGTTTTTCTCATTACAAAAGTATTATATCTCTTCTTTATCAGTATCCAAAAATACGAAGAACAGAATACTCGTTCATTCCTCTTTTATAAATCGACTGGTTGATACACATTCTTCATTTAACCTCTCAATTTTTTTAAATCAATAACCAAAGAATTAATTCATATAACTTCTTCAATTCCCTTTTTTACTCATTGAATGAAAAATGTGTATCAACCAATCGATTCAAAATATCAAAAACGTCATAATTATCTTGAATATATTTTTTCAATCTTGATCCATAAGAAATATTACACTTTTACACACAAAAAATATCATACTCGTTTGTTGAAAAATTTACAACTAAGCATGTATCCGATATTTAGGGCTCAAAAGAGACTCAGCTCTCAATTAGATGATTCTCTGTAACTCCTCAGAATTTCAACATAATCCCCCGTACCGTTTAAGAGTTTTGGTGAACGAAAGAAACGATACTCATGCCAACATGATTTTAAGAACTACAAATAAAATTCTATTTTTTATTGTCATGAATGCTCAGCTCTAAAACGTGTGACGTACAGTCGATAGCTCTTGACTAGACGAACAAGAAGATCTTTGTTTCATAATGCTAAGAGGTGTAATCGAGGAAACACCTCAGATACAAACCTCCATTGATGAAGAATATCTTTCGCATATATTTCTAAATTACCATTTGAAACTCATTTTCCTCTTCGAATACACCTCTCAGCCATATGAAACAAATCTCTCCTTGTTCCTCTTGCCAAGATCTATCTACTGTACGTCACATATTTTACCACTGACTCTTCATCAGTTTACAATATAGTCTTGGCTTTATACATTTTAATGGATGTTCTTCTGAGTATGATGTCCTTTGTACTCCAAAACTCCTAAACAGTACGGCCTATCCTCCTGAAATTTCGAGGAATCATAGAGAATCATCGAACTGACATTACACGACAGTTTGAGTCTTTAATTCTGAGTACATTTTGATTTTGCTTTCTCAAAGAAAAAGCTTTGTATTCGTGACAACGAAATTCTTGCTCTTCTGATGCTTGAAATCCCTTTTTCTCCTCCATTACACCTCTTAGCCATATGAAACAAAGCTTTTCTTGTTCCTCTCGCCAAGATCTATCGACTGTACGTCACACATTTCA
>JAPYYZ010003040.1:0-12129 GCA_030522705.1 Eretmocerus eremicus | reverse complement strand
GATAGTTCTTTTAAATCATCTGGAGAAAGAATGATTATTAGATTCAAGTTTTGCATTGAACACTATTAATAGAGATATTACTTGTAATACTTACATTCCGCCGCTTCAAATTTCTCAACCGATAAGTGAGTGATAATTGGGTTCATGATAGCTGCTATATGAGTAGGGAGATGCACTCTCTTCCTCGTTTGGAAGTAAACTGCAGCTCGTCTCGAAGCTATACCGGAGGAACAGTCCCTCGAAACATTACATTCCCGCCCGAAAATTTCTCTCCCCGCGGGGATGCAGTAGCCCCCGATAGTTCCTCACGGTTTTCAAACACGAGAGCGTGGGGGCGAGCATGGACCGCCGCACGCTGGGGGAACGAAAATATCTCAACCTGTTGTGAGCGTGAGGATGGATTGTTGTTCGCGCGCGAGTCAAGGTCAGGTACAGCTCGTAGAAAAATGTGACTCATGAGCCCGTACGCTTGTCGAATCATAGTGAGCACCTGCGCTCACGCATACGAACCCACCATTCACGCGGATCCTCCTCGTACGGCTTGCAATGGCTTTTGGAGGAAACCCACCAGCTCACACGCTTCCTCCTCGGTATTTTGCCATCGCGCAACAGGCTCGCACCGACGAATCGGGATATTTTCGTCGCGTGAACGGAAATCTTTCAGCGAGGCTTGTGCACGCAACCGCGGCTCAAAAATAGCTGCGAACGAAAAGCTTGCGCGCGCAGACTCTTGAATGGTTGCGCACCGCGCTCAACACCTCATTTGGAGCGAGAGCACATCTTCGCTGTCTCGCACACTCTTTTGAATCCTTCTGTACATGTGTGTTCGGTCCCGAAGTCAGTTCACGCGGGTACCACCTTGCACCGGTGCGTGGGCGTGCGAGGGCCTCGACCCGCGATCGAACGCGCAACCGCGCATCATCAAGGTTCGAAAAATAGCTGCACGCGAGCGGTGACTCGGGCCACGGGAGATAGCTGCTCGTCTTGTGTAGTGCGCAGCGGCGGAGACTCGGGCCGCGGCGGATAACTTTCCCCCTCCCGTCTGGCTCGGCACTCGAAGCGAATTGGGCCACGCGGGATCGCCGCCCGTCCCGTCTGGCTCGGCGCGCAGCGGTGGCGACTCGGGCCACGCGGGATCGCCGCCCGTCCCGTCTGGCTCGGCGCGCAGCGGCGGCGACTCGGGCCGCGGCGGATAGTTCCTCCCGTATGGCTTAGCGTGCAGCGGCAATGCGCCGACGGATCAGAGTATTCTCATCGCGCGAACGAAAATCTTGAAGCGGGGCGCAAGCGGCTCGAAAATAGCTGTAAACGAAAAACCTGCGCACTCGTGCAGTATGGCATCGCTCTCAACACCCGATTTGGAGCGAGAGCGTCGCTGTCTCACACCTTCGGATCCTCCTGTACATGTGGGAACTTCCCAAAACCATTCGCCCGCGCACGCCCCCGCGAGCACCAGTCGCGCCGCGACAGCTGCTCGGGCAACATCGCCTCGCTACTCGGGCCTCTGCTACCAAGGTCACGCAGGACCTGGGGGACCTCGGGACCTGGGGGGCCTCGGGGGCTGGGAGTCATCTCCAGGAACACGAGTTACCCCCCCGGCCACTTTGAAGAAAAATTCTCACCTGGGTCTGACTTTGGTCCAGGTCACCCGGGAGGGTGCTCGTCATGGAAGTCGTGTTCCTGTAGAGGACGTTTATGTTGGCGTGGAATCGGTATAACCTATACTACTAATTCCATCATGCTCATCCACTCTCAAGAGCCGGGAGTTGAAGTTATCCATCCAACAACTCAGAATCTCGCTTCTATATCAGCGCAATGATAGTTTTTCTGAGTATTTGATAGCACCAGTTTAGTATGAGACTCTCAATGGTTATTAATGGGAGCTTGAGACCGTCATACTGACTACTGTTTCCTAAATTGAAGGGTTCCCTCATAGAATGCTCACTTATACGTGTTACTTGGTCATGCCTCGGAGCTTGGGATATTTCTTTTTACGGGGAAACCATGCAGTTCCATGGAGAATGTGTGGGAACCTTTTTCGTTTGAAATGCACTGATGAATCAAAATAAATTCTTCGTAAGGCAAAAGAACAGGTTCTACAATTGTTTATGATAGTTCATCAAAAACGATCGAGTGCCGGATGTTTCGACATCGAAAAAGGGATTCAGCGGGTGAAAATACATGGGAATAACTCCGAAATATCATGGACAGCCTCGAGGCTTGGGCTCCCATGAATCATACCAGACGAATTTAGATTCAATCAGATCAAAATTTAGATTCAATTCAATCTCATTCATCTCATTTGAATTAATTTAATTCAATAATTTAGATTTGATTGAATTTGAATTTGGACAATTCCAGATTTGAATTTAGATGTAAGCTCTTGAGTGATTGCGGTCAAAAATCAGATGAATGCGCGCAGGAGGGGGAGGCACCATGAGCGTCAGCTTTCCTTGGCTTGTAGTTCACAGTGCTCTGTGTTGCGGCTGAGTTTTCGGTGGCTCCTGTGAAGGGCGAGTGACGGCTCTTCTTGATCCCGGTGTGTGTGCAGCTGATGCACTTGAGATTGCATCTATAAGGATAGAGCATCGATTGTCTTCTGTCTTTGTTTCGCGTTTGTGTTGAGTTGCAATGTACCGGGATTTCTGTGAAAAGCAAATGCGCTATATCGACTACAGCGAGTGAACGCCAGCTCATCTCGGCCTCGTCATTACCTCGGGCGAAGCGTACCAGGCCGGCCACATTGAGCGAGCACTGACTCATCTCGGCCGAGCTCTGCCCCCGCAGCAACGAGGTCCCGCCGAGCGGGGACCGACTCATCTGGGCCGCGCAGCAAATGTGCTGGGCTGACTACGGCCAGCGGACGCCAGCTCATCTCGGCCGAGCTTCGGCTCCGCAAATCCTATTAATATCACATCGGTGTCCACTCGCAAATCACACGCGGGTACTTATTTGATACAAAAAGAGCCTTATCATCGTCCCAATGCCAACACCTCTTCTTCTAAAGCAGGGTTGGTAGAAATCCTGATTCAAGGGTTTCATCTCCCAATTCATCGTCTGTCAGATAAAGATATTCTTCATTCGGCTACTGCGCCCGAAGGTCGGTATTTATATTTTTTTAAGTTGAAGTGAATGGTTTAGATCCGAGTTCCGTCGGTTTCTTACATAACAACACCCGTACGAGCAATGGCGACCCTTCCGTCAGCAGACTAGTGAAGCGCTGCCCCGGTATCAGTACATCCTCTTTTTATCATTCAAGCAAAGAGGGTTTTAGCGGAATTTATATCAAAGATTCGCCCCATGGCTCATTTAATATTGTGCATATGAATTTACCTTCATACCCCGATTCCCATTTGTCCAAACCCTGGTTAATAGTAACCGATGGTCATGAATTGATTGATGTCATCAGAATCATTTACCGACCCAAAAATTCTCGGCAGAAGATGTGTGTGCATATTTTCCATCATAAAAGTTTGTATTTGTCCCCAAAATTCTTGAAGAAGCATGACATTCTCTTCGAGACCTCTCGCCAATACCCCGGACCAATTCCTGTGTCACGCAAAATAGCGTTTTCCGGGATCGAGTCACGCAAACACTTTGTTTTCCTCCCAACTTATCGCAATGAACAAGAATCGAGCACACAAATTAGAGTAGAATGAGTTTGTAGGGTTTGACTTGTAAAACACGATGTCACTCTCAGAATTACGATCTTCTTATCGCCCCGACTACTACATTGTTAACAAGAGCGATTCTCAAAAAAATTGACGAATGGTGTGACACTCAAACGAACTGGGACAGCTCTGTTTTGTTTATAGGCACAGTCTCGAGCGAAGAGATCCCGACTTTTCAACACAATATTCATCACTCCTCAAATTCTCAGAGCGGTTGCTCAATCGCCTCCACAGCTAGATGCTAAGGCCTACATCTGAGAACGCGTGTGACAGCCGAAGAATCGAGTTTCTTTACTCGTCCAAAGCAAAGCATGGAACTCGAAAGAGTTTTGAGGTGTTGGGAATGAAATCATGTTCGAAAATTGCCAGTATAAATTGTGTCCCAACACCTACTATGATGCCTGCAACGTAAAATGGGTCGCAATCACAGAATTGCCCAAATTGTGTAATTTGTCCATAAAATCAGCCCGGTGTTCTCCATCAAGCTATCAACTTGACGCCGAATATTGCAGAAGCCATGAATCTCAGAGATGACTTTTGAAATAGGATCGCCAAACGTCTCTCTACCTGTAATTGTCCCGATAACCACTATCGCATCCTTCCCGGTCACCCCGATTTCGACACCAAATGTTCAGGTTCGCGTGTATCCGTTCACGTCTGTAGTTTCCCTGACGAAGAATTCACAACTCGGATCAAAGCAAAATTGGAGCAGCACAACATCATACACTCCGGAATGCCCACTCCCGAACCGGGGGTAACTGCTGTTTATTGTATTGCCTGTGAACGTTTCATCGTTTGTATGGATCGCCATCGTGCGTGTGAAGGACCCCTAGGTAACAATCAACGAGGCTGAGCGAATCTTGTTTCCTGAAGGGGAAACCAGGAGAATTATACATGTGGTCGATTCCCTTCCATTGTTCTCCAGCTAATCTACTGCAGTTACCTCCCACTCTTTTTACATCGCAATCTTTAGGAATTGATGCAAGATTGATGAGGGAACACCCCAAATTCGATTTAGAGACCCGATTCTCTCCAGCAACTTACGATACGTTAAACTGGAGATCGGTAAGAATGAGATGCGTTATTCTGAAAATTCGGGACCATTAGAGTATGTTGACATCATCGAATTGATTCTTTTGCGTAACGAAAATATACTATGAATGGAATTGAATGCTTGACCAGAACTGTTACGGGGATCCGTAGATTCAGATGGGTTCTTCTAGTGCTGCCTCCGTTGAGCCTGAGAGGCTTGGCGAGAGCTTGGGTGAAGGTTCGGTAAATAGGATCGAAAGTCTGAAGTATCGAGTGTGATTACTGTTTATCCAAGGTAAAATATGGATCCGAGAGGGTAAGAGACTGTCTCTAACTTTGGTAATTTTTATTCCAGAAAACCCAGCCGATGTTTCTGTTTGATGACATCGGGTATCCAAATTCATCTGAGGAGAAGGAGAACGTCTGTTTCGAAGTCTCCGGATCTCCATTTTTGGATTCTTTGTATCCTCTCTAAGCTTCTGAAATCAGAAACTGCGGCTTGCTCTGGTTGATCTGAAGATGAAATTTTTGTTTGAGAAAGATTGAGTTTGAGATTGTGTGTCTTGTTGATTCATAGTCCATTTTTATAAAGTCCGTGTAACGAGACCTCACAACGAGGAATGGTTGTCACGTATCTCTTGTTTAATTTCTCTGACGAGATTTTATTGCAGGATATCCGTTAAGATGAGATAATTCAAATTCTATCGGTTTCACCTGCCACATCCGTTTATCAAATGCTATTTCTTGTTTATTTGATATCTTTTTTCATGATCATTGTTCATGACAAATTCGTCCCATTCGCATTCTGAAGTGCCATCCGATGTTGATTCGGAAGTTGATTTCGTCAATCCTGTAAGTGCGGTTGTTGTGGTATTAGGCAACGATGAGAAATGATTATCACGTATTTCTTGCTTCTTTGATATCTTTGTTCATGATAATTGGCTTATTAGGCAACAATGAGGAATGATTGTCACGTATTTCTTGTTCATTCATTTATTTGAACAATATTTCTCATTTAAAGAATATACGGGCAATGAGCCCTTTACAGAGTGCATCAGAGAAATGAGAAACGCTCAGCAAACGAGAGATAGCCTATAGAGTAATAAAAAGAGTACAAAAATCATCACCATCTTGGATTATAATATTACTATCAATAGTAGTCACACATCTCTCGCATGGCGGCACGTTTGAAGGAAAGGTGCGCATTCACATCTCTGACATTGTTCGGTGGATTATTCCATATCCGCCTAAGTCTTGCAACAACCGAATTGAAACATGAATCACTTTTGAAGGTATCAACTCGTAAAGGTCTGGAATTACGTACTGAATGAGGGTTGACTCGCGCCCGGAACAAGGAGGCAATAGACGGGCAGTGAACTCTACCGTTGAAAGTATTCCAAACGGAAGCAGCGTCGCTAGAATTGTGTAATGATTCAGTTGTGTAGAGATTGAATCTTCTAGAGATAGCACCAAAATCATGATCAAATCTATGCATAGGAGACCCAGTTCTGTAACGGAGAGCTCTGAGGAATCGACGTTGACCGATTCCAATCCTGGAACTAGGTATCCCAAGTGGGGAGCCCATGTAACGGGAGCATATGTCGATGACGGTACAACGAAACTTTTATGAAAGTAAAGCAAAGAGTTAGGATTTTGAAAGTCACGAGTATTACGGCGAATAAAACCAAGATTTTTGAATCCTTTGGAAACCCAATCATTGATATATTTATTAAAATTTGACTCAGAGTCATAATTACACCCAAATCATTGAAATCAAATACATAATCAATCGCCTTGTCAGAAATTTTGTACAAATATGGTACAGGAAAGAAATTCCTACTACTGGACATGGATTTACATCTTCTCACGTTCAGATCAAGACTATTTAGTGTCGACCATTCAACGATGAAAGATGAATCATCCTGTGATAATTCACAATCCAAAGGTGTGCTAATTTTCTTGAAAAGTTTCATATCATCCGCATATAAAAGACATTCTGAATTTTGAATGACATCAACAATATCATTCACAAATATGTTGAACAACAGGGGACCCAGGTGCAAGCCCTGGGGCATGCCAGAATTAACCTTGACTGGATTGGATCAGAAACCCCTAAGCCTCACAATTTGATATCCATCATTCGAACAAGACTCAATCCAAGTGATTAGAGCACTGGGAACACCCAAGTAATGCAGTTTACAAATGAACAGATTGTGATCAAAACTGTCAAATACTTCAGAAAAATCTAGATATACGACATCAGTTTGCATGTGACCATATGAGTTATTAATAGCATGATCAGGGGAGTTCATAAGATGAGTAATAGTTGATCTACCTTCCATGAAACCGTGCTGATTCAGAATGAAACTGTCAACCACGTAAGAGTATAATTCATCAGTCATTATAGAGTCAAGTGGCTTCGCAATAGCACTTATAGTAGAGATGAGACGGTAATTTGTTGCTGAAGATTTAGTACTACTTTCATGAATAGGAGTAACATATGAGATTCTCCACGACGAAGGAAGAACCCCAGTCACTGGTGATTGATTGAATAGAGATGGTATAGGCTTCAAGAGATTATGACTACATTTTCTCATGGATTGCATAGGTATACCATCTGGTCCGGTAAACGAAGAGCCTTCCATACCTTTGATGGCATTATCAACATCATTTTTAGAAAGGTGCAGACCGATATAAGTGATATTGCACTCGACTAGATCATATTCTAGATTTAGGTCTCTAGAAAGAGATCCAGAGTTATCAGAGGAAATTCCAGCAATTTTCTCTCCCAAGTTTCCGATCCTATCAATCCAGTTAATATTATCAGGAAGATCTTCTAACTCATTAACATGAGACCAAGATGATTCAACCCCACGGCTCAAATTGCTTCCCACTTTTTCAATATACTCACGATATGCCACTTATGAAGCTCTAATACATTGAGCTCCCAGGCGTTCAAATTTTATGTAATCATTCATGTCCCTAGACTGTTTCTAAGCAATATGTTGGATTTTTTTCCCAATAATCGTAGAAATCAATTCATAGAAATACCCCACAGGGAAGCTACTGTTAGTTGAGAGATGTTTTTTGAGCGGCACAAATCCATCAATTGGATGAGAGATTGCATCATAAAAACGCTCCAAATTTGATTCGATATCATCATTATTCGATAGAATACTTCCCCATTCCGAATCAGATAATTGAGCATCAATCTGAACAGAATCCGCATGACCAAAGGAATGTTGATTACTATTGGAATGAGTATTCTCACGCAATGTGTTGAGAGGAAGCTCAACACTAAATATGTAAGGAATGTGATGGTCATCAGTGGGCGCCATAGTTTCAGCCGCTGTGGTAGCAGACACATCATTCAAATTGCTAGAGAATGAATCGAGAGGATAATTTTTATTATATGGCGAAGGAGAGAATTGATTCATATCCATATAAAAATAGCCATTCTTAATGATATCGGCATTTAAAGTGATAGACCTAGTAATTCTACTACTCATAGATAGTTCATAGCTTAGATTGGGAGTATTCACCCACTCTCAACCAGGCGAGTTGAAGTCACCAACCACAATGAAGTCACAATCTTGATATGAGTCGGCCAGTTGTTGAAGAGCATGAAATTGTTCTTTGTAGATAGACGGCGGTGTTGCAGGAGGAATATATGAGCTGCCAATGATCAGTCTCCTACCAGAGCCGATGATGATGGCCACATACACTTGCTCACAATCATTGGAGATGAACTGACATTCCGTAGAGCTCAGAAATTTGTGGACAGCTATTAAGAAGCCTCCTACACCCATAGCGTTCACTATCTCATCCTATCGATCCTCCCTATGAATTACATAGTCATTCCAACCTTTTTTGTTATCAGAGATTCCTCCATGAAGTCAAGTTTCTGTGAAACTCATTATATGAGGAGCATAAGTGAACGAGTGTATATTGTTTCTCACCAAACGGAGTTTCTTGCGTCTACTGAAAACATTCCGATAATACACAGTTGATGGAATTTTTGTGAGGAAGCAGCGCCCGATTGCATGTGAGCAGATAAAGGCAGGATAGCTGAGACGATGGTTGGAACGCTTTTAACATAGCGATTAGTGTTCAGGCTTCACTCATATTCAGACGAGGTTGTAACGCGCGCTTCTATCAAGCTTTGAGTCGATTTCTATGTCACGTAAGCCACCAAAAATTTCGAGCAGAAGCTCGCGCCGTTCGCCGCTCCGAACGAGATTTCGGCGCCTCGCCATCGACTTGCCGCCGCAACAATCAATATGACCTCAGCCGCGACACGTAACGGTCGACTGAGCGCCGCGCTTTGCGCGCCGTCACGATTCTTTCACTTCACAATTGCTGTATAATAGCATAATGACCTTAATCCTAATCAGTACTGTACATAGACTCTTCTCTCCAGTTTAATCAAATGTTCGTTGTATTCAAAACAGCGTCCCATCCACTCATTGACAGGAATGAGCCTGAAATTCATAACTGGTCCTTTGAGCCGGATTTTGAAACACAAACAAGTGCACAGTGAACTAGTGCGACCACACTGCTCATAACTGTGCAATGACTCGCATTGTTGAGATGGTGCCGTCTGAGAGCACCGCAACTGCGAATCTACATTTTCCAACGGACGCTGGAAAATAGTGAGCACGTGGAGGTTTCGAGGTTATACGATCCTATCCCGTGCTCATTTCCATCAGCAAGCTCGACGACTATAGAGGTTGCTCATTGCGTGAGGAGAACTCTTCGCGCATTGTATAATCGTTGAACTGTGTGTCGACGTAAAGTGAATTGTGACTTTGACTGTGACAATCAAAATCCAACGTGATTTTTGTGCTGTGGGGAAATAGCATCCGAGACGAGAGATCGGACAGTGATAACTCGTGCTCGTGAGAATTTGCAAATCGAACTTCATTGAACTTTGAACTTGGATCGTGCAACGCAGTACACGATCCATACACAGGACTGTGTTTTTGTTCGTAAAGTGTGCAACTCGAGCGTATCATTCGCGACACGGATTCGGAGCAGAGGCGTTTGGAAAGCGATCTCTTTGAACTCAAAGGGCATTCATTCTGACGATCGCGAGCTCTTGGATCTCAGGCAACGGGCATCGTCGTTTTCTATCGGTCTGAGGATCGCGTTGCAAATCATACGCAACATAAATCTAGAATAGCGACGCTGAACGAACGGTTTTCATTGGAATTGAAATCGCGGGACGGCCATCGTTTCAAGTATTGTCGGAGTGTACAAGGCACGCAGAGAAAATGCACGAACGAGAAGTAGCTGCAACCACTAATTCATTGAAGAGCACAAAGTACACGAACAGTAGTCGTTGCCTTGAAAAAGGCAGTTAGGAAGGATAGAAGAATAAAGCCAAAGGGCTGCGTCGGATACGAGAGAATATTGGAGGCTGTTGCTAGCAGCGTGAGCGCGATTCAAGTGAGGACGATGTGGAGCGCGCACACCCAGTGCGCAGGTATAGGAGAGGCAGCGCCGGCGGGGAGCGTCAGGGGTGAACGCCACATGAGGAGATGGTGGCGTTTTCCCCTCTCTCTGAAGCTTTCTGACCCTCCCCCTCCTCTCTGTGAGCTGGCGATCCCTGTGCGCCATCTCCTTTATTCCGAGATTCCACTGCACTCCCGCTCCACGTCCATTTCCAGAATATTTTTCTCGTTTAGGTTTGACGTGTCTGGAAAAATTTTCAAGAGTCTCGTCTGATTTATCTGAATTTTACTACGGATAAGTGTTGTAAGGCGCGTTGTGCGTGAACGACGAAATACATGATTTTGTCTCTGAATTTGATGTGAGCTTCTGGGGAGAGTGGCTTAGTCATTATATCCGCCTCATTATCCAACGCAGAAATCCACAGTACTTTGATTTTTCCTCCTAAAACGCAGTGTTTGATATAGTCTCCATGGGTTTCGGACATGTGACTTTTAGTACCGATATCCTCTCTGATTTTTAGATTTCTCTGAATAGTTTCAATATCATCATCGAAGTTTTCTAATTCGTGGCAGCCGTCCATTTCTGTACAATTCACTGCTGACTCGTCATCAGTTCTGATTGTGACCGGAAACATGGTTCTTCCAATTATGTCTCTGATTATTTTGTCTAAATATATAATTTCCTGACATGCATTACTCAAGGCGAGGTACTCTGCTTGACATGTTGGAAGCGTAACTATTTCTTGCTCATAGCTCCTCCAAGAGACCACGTCACCAAACAACTTTATAACCTAGTCAATCCGTGTCGTCGCATGAGCAGTGCAAAATTCAAGTGAACGAGCCGCTGCGTCTCCGCCGGTCGGTTGTGACTCTCGATGTCTATGACTTTCTCATCTCACCCAACCACTTGAATCACCCCCAGGGCCCGCAATAGGAAGGGCAGGGTGTATCTTGTTGTAAGTGTGGTTTTTTTGTCTGCAATTGCTCGTTCTCCATCCGGCAATACACCAAGTTGCGATGCCCCACTATCCACAACCTGTGGATGCATCCGGTAGCATGGAAAATGCTCAACCCTGAGGAAAAAGACCAGGGGATCCGGTTTCCCAACCTTGAGATCCCGGATGATAGAGTCTAACTTTTTTTTTTTTTTTTGTTTATACAGAGGTGGAAAACGCTGTTATGCTTTGCCGAATGGCCGGCCATTCGGGAATGCCAGACTCCCGGGTCTTACGGTATACTGGCTAAAAAACCGCCTCTCCGACTCGCCAGCCCAACGGGGGACCGCTTTGGCATTAGTTCCCGTCGGGTGGATCGTCTCGCGCAACGGTGCGCTCTCTCGGTTGCCCGTCTCGTTACGTTACGTCACGCCTGTCGTCAATCTCTTCATTCTTCCTTCTTCTTGAGGGTGCTCTTCGGTCTTCTCCCCGTTCCATCTCTGGTCTCTCGCGGACACTCAGGTGGTTGCCTGGCGTTGCAGACTCCTCTCCTTCTCCTCCTCCCTGGTCATCACTAGCTTGACGAAGCTTGTGATCTTGTCCCACGTTCCTCGATCCCGGAGCATACAACTCACCAGGTTCGTCGGGTTCAGAGTGTTCCCGAGCTGTTCATCGAGTGCGATTCGCTCCACGTGTGTGTCGCTGCACTGGAAGAGCGCGTGCTCCGCGTCATCCCAGTCGCTGCCACACATTTGGCATTCTGGGTTATCTCTCTTCTTAAACCTAGTGAGGTAAACCCCGAAGCAACCATGGTTGCTCAGCACTTGCGTGGTCCAGAAGTTTACTTCTCCGTGGGGACGCTCGACCCACTCCGCTATGTTGCGGATCAACTGATGCGTCCACTTTTCGTCTTCTCCACTCGGTCTAGGCAGATCCCTTTCTGTTTGCCATTCCATAAGTGTTATCGCCCTTTCTCGTTCCTTGAGGGCTTCTTTGTGTGACTGGGTGAGTTTGTTCCCCAGCTTGCGCAGCTCTTCC
>JAPYYZ010003039.1:0-12130 GCA_030522705.1 Eretmocerus eremicus | reverse complement strand
TCCTAACCGCTACCTGGAAAAACGGAATAAGTTCATAGATTCACTGAATGCGGTTTGAGGGAATATCTAATAATCAAAAGTCTTCATAAGAAACTGACGCACACAGGGTTACACCCTCAAATCCTCAACTGAAAATGATATTCGATACATCTTTAACTATCACAAGATTCATAGAGTATCAGCCTTCTGGTAATAATAACAATTTGCCCCATTATGGCAACGACTATAATATGTTTGTTTGGATCTGAAAGATCCAATCAGTGACTCGTGGTCAAATGAGGATATTTTAGTGGCATTGATTCACTACTCATATAATCATAATCATACATTTCTGTCGTCTGGACTGGGAAAGAAAGTCGAATAACTGTGCGAAAATAGCACTTTTTCAGGACAGACGACGGAAATAATACATTCTCACAGCGTGATTCCGATCATTGTACTAAATATTAAAGGGCGCAGCGGCAGTATGGCGAACGCATCCCCCCCAACCAGGTAATGCATTTTGAGACAGGTCATTTGCTGTGTTCTTCTCGCATAGTTCAGGAATAGTACATCTAATGTAATCTTTTAACTATTCTAATCTTATCCCTGTTTATTCCATATGTGTTCTATTTTTACTCGATGTTGACTCCTTGGATATTGAATCTCATTCAGAAGCTCCGTAGAGTCATAATCTACATATTTGTGATATGGTGAAATTAATCTAGAAAGGTCGGACATTTCACAACAGAGATCGATCCTGTAATAGAGGCTGAATCTTGTCACTCTGAGAGAGTACCTCATGTTATGAATGGACGTTTGGTTTTCCCAAGGGACGTATTTTACACATTTCTATTGTCAGCTCGGATTTTGGAAATGTCTCCAACAAAGCTAAGGTTTCCGTGAGACTAATAGACGTCTCAGATGAGATCGAAGTTGCCTCGATCTCAGTTTCGAGGGTCTCCAAAAACCGACAGTCTTGTCTCGAACTCGGCGGAACTCAGCGAACAGGGTCCCGTTTCGTCTTTATTTCAGTGCCGGACTCATCGAGGAATAGAAACGATGTCACTGCATGGAAAGCCAGCACACCAGCATTTTGATCATTACAATACCGACATCGCACAGGCAAGAGTTATATGCTCAGCGACACTGCCGATATTATGTCTTACGTGACTTTGCCAAGGCATTATGGCATTTAAATTTGATATTGATTCATATGAATGATTAGCTTATGTTATTTACCCTGTGAGTGATTCTAGCAAACGTACGATCATATCAGGTGAAGTGATTATACCGATTTGATAATTTCATTTCAATTTGACTCTCTCATGATTGGACTTGGTAGTAAAAAATCTCAAAACTTATCGGAAAATTTCTGGAAAGTTCATCATAAGATTTACAGATTCGAGCCATGCGACTCTACAAGTCTCGATCCTTTAATTTCGTTTCGTGTTAAGACTCGGTTAAGTCAATCTGGTCTCATCTTGGTTCTCCGTTATGAGACTCAATCGTGATCTTCACTTGATCTTGCTGAAATTTGTATACGAGGCTGAAATTAGTCTCCACTTCCACCGAAAACCCTAAACAAAACAGTATATATCAAATATTATAATATCTAATATCGAAAGCTAGCTTGAAAAAAAGTACCAATAGACCGTTGGGACACACTGTAACAAGTACTTATCTGTCTCAAAGCCGCAAATAACTGTATATATACGTTTGTCCAAGATATTGAATCGGTTCTATCGCAAAAGGACCTGAAGATCGGGAATGATGGATAACTTATTTTTGACGAATCCATATACGCACTGTACTCTTTAGTTCTATGAGTAATGACTGACTCTCTTCCAAATTCTCGAATTATAGCTCATCTTCGGGTGCTCTGTCTTGGCTTCATTGAGTTCACAGAATTCTATACTTTGCCCGAAATTCGTATCACAGCTTTAGCTGCGATCGAGTTTCTGTTTTAAATTGAAGCATGCATGGTTCATTCTCCGCTGAGCTTTCTTCCAGCTCTTTTATCGGCCGTATTGAATTTTTTTCACACATTTCCTGCTTTTTTCAAAAAATTCCTACTTAGGTTAAAAATGGTGGAAAAAATATTGAACCTGCTTAGTTTTCGCATGCAATAATCGCAAAAATGAGATTATAATCTCTAAATTCCATCTTTGATCGAACAGATGATCAAGCGGAGGCATATTTCCAGAATTGTTAATTATAGCTGCGGTGGAGCTGATTGGGCTGGAGAGTCTAAGTATAGCTCTGACTGAGTTGAACGGCGCCCCTACGTCATTCTTGGGCTCTCGCGCTCAAATCAGAGCTGAGGAGAGGAACGCTTCCGCCGCCATTTCGAGGCAGCCGTGAGCAGCCAGTAGCGATCCGGTGTCAGGAAAGCGGAGAAGTGATACAAAAATAGTAGAGGCCAAAAGGCACCCGCATAGGCGATGAAATCTGCTTCTTGCGATTTGTAATTCTCTTCCAAAACTTGATTTCGATGCAGAATTCGTAGCTTAGATTGAGCCTCAAAATTGTGAATTCCCACCAAATTGACGCAGTGAGGAGCGTTGATCGGCATTTCGAAAGTGGAATCGGAATTTCATCACCACTAGACAACTATCCCTCGAATGCTCGCTGCAATAAGAATCGATCTCAGATCCTGTCATTGGGAATCAAGAAACATGCTTGAGTGGGATTCTTCTGTGGGCTCACGAAACTCCCTTTTGAGCAATTCATTTGGGCATAGATATGAGAGTAAATGTACTCATAAATACCACGGGAGATTCGCTTCAACACTGATATCACGTTCAAGAATCATGAAGCTAGCACATATGAGAGCTCAATAAAGTAACAGATCAGTGAATTAATAAGACGAGCTTTCAACTTGAAATGATGCCGATACAAATTTGATTGAAATTTGCAATAAATCTCTGAAAGCGTGAATTTCTCCGATCTTCTGAAACTTCTCGACGAGGAAGCTTGATATTTAGAGGCGGCTAGAACGACCCTGTAGGTTCTAAGATTCATCATTTTTTGCTATATCTATATGCTCAGGTCGAACATGAGATTCTAATCCTTTCTGCAGTCAACTAATTCGAACATTCCCGACGAGTGTAGAGTTGCGTCTAGATTCAGATAATTTCATCTAATCCTATTGCTTGTGACCTCTCACCTTTTTATTGAGAGGTACAATAATCCGTAATTTTTCATGCGAGTATGCTTTCTCTGTCTTTCTCAGTTGCTGCTTTCTCAGTCTTTCAAAACTGACTTGTTAGTAAAAATTCGAACTTCTTCGAGAATTTTGACCGTCTCTGGCATTGATTACAGGAAGGAATGTATGAAAACGACATTACATTTATTGCAAAGTCGAAATTGGTGACGAGGAAAACAAACTATAAAAGCTCAACAAACCTCCAAAAATATCCAAAATTCAGCTCGAGAACACATTGTGCTACACAACATTTCTGACCCACATGTATCGATCCCAGCACGGTGAGTTGAAAAAAATTTCCTGCTCACGGCGCGCAAGCAATGATCTTTGATCGACTGTTCTCAATTCATGATAGAGCAAAGGATTTCCGTACGTTTTCTGTATCATACATCTACACATATTTTATTCACATCCCACAATGCTGATATTTTGTGCAACTAAAAGCGTAGTTGGGGCCAAATGAGTGCCTTCAGTGTGAGTATTTCTTGGAGTTTTTTTAATCAAACATGTGGGAGCCTGTAAATATTTGCAGTCTGTAAACTCAGATGAACGTATAACTCTGATAAAAATAAACCTAGACAAATAATCGCATACGTTCCTTTGAGAGATTTTTCTGGTACTTTAATGAGAGCAGTTTGTAGAAATCGGTTCTGGTATCAACCATCTATAGAAATTCCATATAATTGAGCTTACTGTGGTAGATTGTTGGATCGTGTAAAACTAAAGGTATCGGAGTCAACCTCTTTAGCGAGTCAATATTTCATAAGTACAGGAGCAGAAACGAAAAAGAAAACGAAGGATGGGAAGATGATTCGACATCCCCTACAAATCCGCGAATCCTTGAGGCTCGTCGAATGAACAGCCATAGTCTCATTTTTGCACTTGAAATCAGTAAAATCGTTTCATCTCACAAAGGAATCATCCAAGTCTGTGTTGAGAGAATCGATGTAAGCTTGAGTCTCTTCAAATCAGCATGGTGAGTTTTCAACTACACGCGTTTTGTCCTCATTTCACATCCGATGAATTCAACATCGTGGCCAGCTAAAACTGTGGGAACACTGCTTGACCGTATATATAAGAGTCGGCGAGCCCTAATCAAATCTAATGATCCCCGTCAATAACGTCCAAACTTAGAAGTGACGTCGAACGGTTCGTGGTACGGACGTTGCGCTTGCGACACATTCATCGAGCGCTGGGTCACTTCATAGACGGCACACTCTCGCGGTACATCACCAACTCTTTCCAGGAAAACCCCGTGAGCACGTCGTCACTCTGAAAACCTTGTGGTATATTGCACCGGGAGCTTACCTCAAAATTTTACACTGAGCAACGAGTTGAACGTGGGTGACTAGTCAACTGGCCTCTCCCCGGGTGACTGTGTGAGACGCAGCGAGAGTAACGCAAGACGTTGCCGTCTTGCGAGAGGCCGGGCGAACGCGACGATTGGTCGCGACGCTTTTAGGTGCGCAGAGCTTGCACAAAAATAGCCGATCTGAAAACAGAGCTAGGCTCCGAGATTGAAGAGAGGTGTTTAGGAAACTGCACTCTCAACAGAGCTGATTCAATGAATTTTCAAGCATAGATTTTCCCATGCAAAGTATCCCCTTGACACGCTCTTTCCACATAGAGCTGTGGAAATGAAAATTCAGTTGCGTTATACAAGAGTCAAATTGTCCGCACACTCATTGATTTTGCGGCACTCAGATTCTTCCCCCGCGGAAATCAAATCATTTTCGTCGCTTGAATTCGAATGGATATAATCTATTTGACTTTGACATTGGCTTATAACAATCCGATCTAATTTAGTGATGGTTGCGCGATTATATAGATCACAGTTCTATTTGGTAGTACGTCGCTCTCACTGAATTACAATTAGTTTGCTCTTGAAATATTTTACCATTCTTTCCTAGCTTCAGGCAGCCAAAAATATATTTCCGATCCGAATGTCAAGGGCGTAAATTTATTGATTGATGCCCACTCGATCATCGGATACATTAAGAATCCTCATTAGAAAAAAAACTAATGGATGTCCTCTCCTCTAAGAGGAGGGTGCAGTGATTTTTTGATTTATCGATAACAAAATAATTACAGGCTGAGAATTCGTATTCCCACGTAACTTTTGACGAGGAACTCAATGGCGTAGCCACATTTTGAGCAAGATTTTCTTTTTCCATTTCTACTTTTTATCTGCAATGTACTTGTCAATTTGCTAAATCTATGCGAAATTTTGTTTGAAATTACGAAAAGTACTGCCTCAACAAATTTCAGAACAATATCTACAATTCAATCGGACATAACCGACTTTCTCAAATCAAAATTTCTGATTGGCATAAGAAACGCACCTCGTATCTCGAAGAATATTGATTATTTCAGGCAGTATCATCAATATTCTTTCGTTCTCATTTAAAAAATCTACAAAACGGGGCAGTTTGTTCACAGAATGGCGTCTATTTTGAGTTATTGATCAAATTTGATCGGGTCACGGGAAGTTCTCGTGAACTCAGAAAATATACATTATTTTGATGAATGTCATCCCTATTTGGAAGTCAAAAGTTCACAGAACAGGTACATACTGTAGATCTTTTCTCAAAATGTCCCCCAATTCGAATCATCGGTCAGTACAAAAGAGCCAAATCACTAAATCACGCGATTTTCGCACTCTTTCGAAATGGGCGTATTTTGGTACATACTGATCCTGATAAGATGAATATTTTGGATTCCGTCCAGTATGTATCTAAGAACGCTTATTCAAAGAAATCAGCAAATCACGTGATTTGATAATTTGACTTTTTCTTGACCTGTCAATTTACAGGGCATCTTAAATGTGTATTGCACATTTTTGGAGATTTTTGAGATCTAATAAAGTACGAATGTTATTTTCCGGAATAATTAATATTTCCCGAGTCACGAGAGAATTTCATAGAACTTGATTTTTTTTGATCGATAACACAAGATATAACCGATTATGGAAAAAAATTGTGAGGATTTATTTTGCAGATCCTTCAAAAGTGAATAAAGGAGTATTGATGATATTTTCTGCAATAATCGATGTTACCCGAGATACGAGAAAGTTTTGTATGGTAATAAGGAAAAATCGTTCAGAAACTTTTTTAGGAATACTTTATGCGATTTTGAGCAAAATGTTTGGATTTGGCGATTTAACGAATAGATCGCAAGATAAAAAAGAAAAGAGATCAACAGATTCTTGTCTTAAAAACTGGCTACGCCATTGAATTCCTCGTTATAAATTACGTAGTGAATGATTTTCATCCTCCATTGATTTTGTCATTGACACGTCAAAAAAACTTCGCACTCTCTCTTTGACATGTAGGTACCCGCTCAATTTGAACAAAGTTTGATTCTTAATCATCCAGTATAGAAATAGTATACAGGTGTCCCTCGTTTGAAGCAGTTCTGGTCGATGTGGTTTGGAAATATTACCCTTCTCCTTGTTTTACGCCGTTCGAGACTCAGTAAACACGGTTATGAAGTTTTTTGAGCCAGCACTTCGAACGATTTCACGAAAAAGTTTTTCGGCGTGTCTTCTGGGTGGGCGCATTTTGAAAATAATTATATTGACTATGAATCAAAAATACTCTAAGAACTGTAGATCGTGCGTGCACAAGATAATTTATCTGAACCCTCAAGAAAGAATTACACTTTTAGTCCTCTTTGGATGGAGCACTGTACCCCCTCGTCGAGCTAAGTAATAGCATGGGTTATCTATGGTAACACCTCCCGACCTCAAGAAACCACATGGAAATCTCCGTGGGAATTTCAAATGGAAATCCCCGTGAAAATTTCAAATGGGATTTTCCGTGGAATTTCCATGGGAAATTCCCACGTGGACTGTTGGGACAGGGCTAGAGGTATTCTTACTCAAATCAAAAAAGCTTTTGAGGAATCCGGGAAAATTTTTCGTGTATTTTTGACGCCGACAAAGTTTATTTAGCATTATATAAATTATTGGTGACTCAATTGGTTTTTCCTGCTACTTCATTGCAGATCGTCAATACTGCGACGTTTCGACCGCTTTATCCTACGGTCCTCATCAAGCTCTGAAAGAGGCTTAAAAAGCTTTGGTGGGTTGCGTCAATTCACATATTCCATACTTATGTTATTGTTTTAATCATTTTCCAATCAAATGGAATCAACTATCCAAAAATTGATGTTAGGTGCAGAAAATGTGTGAATTTGGTGTTATTTTCTTGAGTCTCTCGCAACCACCATCCCCAGGGTGATGAGAAGATAAGATTCTCGGACGGATTGACTAGCGATCGAGCCCAGCACCCGGGGCTGACATTATTTATGAGTATCCTGCGATAAAGTCATCAGTATTGTATTTATTCAGCATTCACAATTCGACAAGACATATCATTAACAGGTAGATATAAACATCTACTATAGTGGAAAGATGTGGTTTCCAATAAATTGCGACAAATTTTGTGACATATGCTTATCACAAGAATCTGAAAAAGTTCAGAAAGTTTTCTCAACATGAGGAAACATAATGTCGCAAGAATAAATCCCGAATAAACTTTCGTTTTAGAGAAAAAAATAGAAACCAGAAATTTTTCAAGTCTCCAATCTTACCATTTTCAATCATTTTCACTGATCTAGTTTCTGATATTTTCCAGGTCAAAATAGTTTTTTTAATCTCAAAAATGAGTTGCAGAGTAGGCGAGCTAATCGAAGGACAAATTTCTTATGAACTGCTTCTATCCACATTTCAAATATGTATTTCATATTGATGCATGCATATTTGTAACAATATATGTGAGAATGAACTGAAGGCTCTTGTTTGAACGAAAAAGATACTCTGTGATTCTGTCTGAGTCATTTTATTCATCGAGATATTAAGGATGTAAACATCTTGATTCGAGAAGTTACGTCGGTCGAACTGACTCGATGCCGGCCGATCGACTGAGACATGAAAATGGCTCGATACCGTCTTATTAAGTTTATTTACATCCATCCACACGAGCGTTGAGTGATGCAATTTACTTGAAGAGATTAGGGGAGTATATTGTCCACTAAATTTTATATAAGACTCTTATTTTCATAATGTACTCGCTCTCAAATTCAAAGGAGAGGAAGTAGCCCAATGATGACAGCGAAAGGAAGTCGCATGCTCGGCGCTGATCTCGACACGATGTCGGAGAATAAACAACTATCCGTAATTGACCCAATCAATCTCTTGGTATCACATATAAACTCGCACTCCCCGTATAACTGATGAGGCTGCATAGTAGCTCCTTTAGTGCGCAAGCTCTGCGAATGACGATGAATAGGAAAGGGTTGAATCACATCGGGAGCTATTTTCAGATGTAGGTCACCCGCAAGCGCGCGAGAATACATGGCGTGACGTCACGGGAGTGAATCGTTGTCCTGGCAACAAGGACGGACTCGGGCGACTGCCCCGCACGCTGCGCCAACTGCACCCCTCTTACATTTTTTACCCTCCTCTCCTGCTCTCTCGGCCCGCTGTCTCTCTTCTTCCTCGACGCAACTATAGCTTTCGAAGTCACTCAATTGGGATCCTCAAATTGATTGTGCCAAGTTTGATTGTTTCATTGTGAATCTAAATTGAACCGCAGTGACCGTGAAAGCAATCATAAGTGCCACATATTCCTTTTGAGACCGCAACATGAAGAATACTGAAACATTCAAGATTTTATGAGATTATCAAACTTTTTCTCTCTTTATTATGAATATGGGCAAAGTGACTCCTTCAAGAAGAGTACATCTAACGGAAATGGCTTGACTTCTCCATTTTTCTTTGTTAAATGTACAAAGAATCAACCTACGAACGATCACAGGGTATGCTCAAATACTTACAATCTATGAACAGACATCGTAGATCTATTTTCTATCGAGATGACATTCCTCTCGGTACGTGCTACGGCTCAACACATTGGGATACATCTTTCAAAATTGATATAAAAGGTGGATCTACGGAGAACGAGTTTGAGGAGTCACAGAATTGGTTAGAGCCTTATAAATGCCTAGGTTCACCCGAGTGCAACTCCCATTCCTTAATTTCATGGATTTCTTTCATGGGGAATATATTCCAGTATTTCTTGACTTTCGCAAATCAATTTGATAATTGATAACTACGCACCATCAACATGATCGTTTTTAAATAATGTCACGAGCTAGATCTTTATAAATCAAGCGTAGCTCGTTTAACCTTTTAAGGCCCAAATTCTTTTGATGCATGAAAAAAAAATTTTTTCGTTGAAACAGAAAATGGCCCCTGAGATTACGATAGAAATACAAAAATCAGGGGGTCCCAAAAATGATTCATTTTTGAGCTCTAGCATGGATGTGGTTAAAGACATCGAGATGCTTGTTGTGGGAGTGTGATCCTTATAAGTCAATTTATTTTCTACAACTTCTTCAGATTTTTTAGTTGTGACAACTGAAAGTCATTGTGATTTCTTTTTAAAAAATTTAATGTACAATGTGTAAGACTGGGCGTTGGGTTATTAAAGAAAGATGGTGAATATCAAATTTTTCTGGAATCTTCCTATTATGCGTTCAAAGTTGGGAATACAACCATACAATGCAACGTAGCTTTGCACCCAACAATCGAAAACCTCCATTTTATTTCATAACTAATGACACGTTTTCGAATCAAGGTCTGGATCAAATGCATCTCCAATATTTCTAGCAAAGCAATCATTATGTCTAGAATGACTCTGTTCTGGCGAAAGATCTCATATCCATCTGTCACTTATCGAATGCATCGGATCTTTTCATGTGTCCGATGATGTTTGATTGAAATTATATCACGCTAAAACGCAAAGTTCCACTCATTTTCGGTCAACTAAACACGTACATAAAAGATTTGGAAATCAGCATGGGAATTTCTGAATAATCATGTGAGTCATTCCCCATGAATGTCTGGAATTCTCTCGCGTGTACCGCTTGCCTGCAAGTACAACCTAGATTCGCTCGGGCGATGACGTTAAGCGTGACGTCATGCAAATCGGTAGAGTGGGTTGCAAGGTCGTCAGCACAATTGCTATACTACTACGATGAGTCAAGTTGATCCTCCTCTGATCGGCATTTCGGTATTGCCAAATCTTTCTATCAATGCAGAGATTTTGACATTCTCCGAAGCGACTTGCGAGAGTCATACTATTCCATATTCAGCTCCGCAACACTGGTTTGAAAAGATAATTTTCAGAAATAGAGGAGCAAATTGGCCAGAGGTCACCTACGGGACCTCCATTTGACTTGTCATAATATCCTCACTTTTTTGTTCCCAAACCCTATCCTCAAACATAATTACATAGGGTGCTAGAAGATTTACTGGTAATGTTATCGCAGGACTAGGTAGAATTCACAATTCTTGTGGAAGGATTCAATTATTGCTCAAGTTCATCCGAATCATATAGATGTAATCTCCAGGAGTTTATCCAATAAAATTGAAAATCAGACATCGGGATCGCACGAAGACGCAACGTTCAAGAGATGAGACTTCCGCGTGAAATGAGTGAATTCTCAAGAATTGAATTATCCTCTCTCTACCTTGCAAAGTTTCAGTTTGATAAATTATGCTATAATGGACTCGGAAGAGTATTCCGCCTGATATTTTCTGAATGACGGAAAGTTGTTCGTGGATAGATTCTCAAAGAATTTCAATTTGAGTGTTAATGGAGTATGAATCAAGCGAGGGTTCACATGAGTATAGATATCGGTGGGATCGTTGATATGGTAATCTTACAATCCCGGGACAGAAAATATGAGTATCAGTAAACGGTGCAAACTCTGTGGTTGACGAGTACGAAACGTATTCGAATGTTACAACAAGTTTCTGGTAGAAAACCTAATGTGAGACGACCAGGAAATGGCCATATCCGCATTCCTGGTTAATTAGACTTAATAATCTCACCAATATTTTGGCACTCTCTGGTCTCTGGTCCGAATTCATCCTCATTTTTTATTGGAAATGAAATAGAATCGATTTTTTCATGTCAAATCTCCAGCTCGAGAATTCAAATATTGAGTCAAGTTGTATCTATTTCATACTGGAAGAAAAACTACAGATAGCGCTTCTGGGCCCAGATAATTGATTCCATTTACGACTGCGTCTTTCATATGAATTTTTTTAATGTTGTAATCCAAGGCAGCAACTCAGAGCCACTTCTTCAGTGCCACCTCTTGTCATCGCAACTTTCCTTGTCATTTGGACCTCATAATAAAGAGGCAGACATGGATCTGCTCAACTATGTGGGCTCGAGCGCGATAAAGCGCCTGTATTTGGAATCCATTCAGGCTATCATTTTAATGGTTGAATTAAATCGAGGCTGTACATTTGCATTCATTTTGATCAGATCGACTCAACAAGAATTTCATCACTAGTGAAGAAGCGAATCCAATTGGCTCGATAACGAAAGAAGCAACCGGGGTAAAAATTGTGCATCTTGCATTTATTGGCTCCCTCAAGTAAATGTTTGGCAAATTAGAGCAAATTTAGAGGAATATTATGCAATTTGAAAAGAAAATTCTCAAAATCTTTTTCATCTTTTGCAAATAGTTTCAAATTCGAGAAAATTGAGAGTGACTTTCAGTAGTCGAACACCGCGTGGCGTCATTTGGATATAATCTTCGACTGCTACTACAGTAAACATATAAACTGACGTAATTTTTTGCTCCGCATCCGAACCTTGAATAACGACCTCCCGGAGGTCCGGACCCTGAGCAACGGCCCCCGGACTGCGAGCTTACTCTGTGAGTAGACGACAGAGGCGTCAAAAAAACTCAGGGTGCAGCTCTACCCTGGACCATGGTCGGCTCTTGACTGTACCAGAGGGACTCTGCAGTGAATACAACGAGAACAAGAAAAAAAGTATTGGGATATCGACGCGTATAATAGTAGTGCACGGTTCACGTAAAAAACGAGTAACGTCACACAGTACAGCCAAAATAAGCCTC
>JAPYYZ010003038.1:0-12132 GCA_030522705.1 Eretmocerus eremicus | reverse complement strand
CTCGGATGCTCGTGCTACAAATGAAATTATGATTAATACATTCTTATTGTGGGACAGAGGAGAGAGATGACGGTTAGAATATTCTCTCAACCGTCACAATGACGCAAAGAATCTTCCCTTGAAAATTGCTCTAAATAAGGCAATAAGACAGTATCTTCATTGCCACTTTCTCTACTTTTGTCGATTTTTAGAAGACCAATGAGTCGTTGTGAATAATAGCATTTTTTCCTGTACCTATCTCAGCTTTCACGCATCTGATATCGTCATTCTGAACGACATTCCTCGCAAAAATTCATCTTTGAGTTTCATCCTCTTAATAAATTGAAAGAGAAAATCTTGATCGAATTAGAAGTATATGTGGTGCTTGGTCCATGGAGGGCTTGCTAGCATTAGCTGGGGAAGATGAAATTTTGACGGTCAGCACTAGTGATGGTGATACTCGCAGAGAGATTGAACATGATGGAGAACCCTCCAATATGTAGCTCAGCGAGATGAAAATGGACCAACCAATTGGTGGAGAAAATACTGTGAGTATGGTCTCAACTACCCGTGTAAAAATGAGTGGTACATGCTCACGCGTGACCGTGTACCACAAGCGGTACACGGTCACACGTGTTCGTTTACCGAGATCAGTGGTACTTGATCACGCATGACCATGCGTGATTACACGTAACTACGAGTAGAAAAATTTGAATGGTTCTATGGGAATAAAATATTCTGAAGAGTGATTCCCCCACCCTACGTTGCCTCGCAGATGGCAGGCCACGCGGGGAACCGTTTGTCCGTATTTCGAAACTTGGGGAACGCTCTTGTTTCCATATCGAGAAATCATTGTAGGTGATCATGCGTGGTCATGCGTGATCACGCGTGTCCACAAGTGAAAAATTCCAAAGTTCTTATAATTGTCCATTCTCTTGCATCTTCTCGCTTTATTCGGATATTAAATTCTTTTAATATCCGAAGACGGGTTTAAATGAGTAACTCTCACTTTTTCAAATATTGCAAAAAATTCTTTCGCATAGCACACCTTTCTGCGATGGTTTTCCTTTTTGCACGAGACAAATAAAGTGATGAAAAGTTTGCATATCAATTCCCTTCTGAAAATCGGCTTCCATCCAATTAAACACCGAAGGGACGCTGTATCTCTCTTCATTTCGGGCTCATTCTTTGGCGTGAAAAATACTCTGAAACAATTTGGGCAACATATAATCAATACTTAATACAGTCCAAACTTTTAGGATATGTACCTGGAATTCTGATCGGGCTCGATTTCTGATGTGATACTCTTATTTTGAGTGGATCCTGAGCCGAAACACCCATTCATTCCTTGCGCTTGAACCTGTACTTCTTGACCACTCTGATTTTAATGCATCGTCAATAAGCCTCTGACAGTTACAAGTCCGTTGCCGAGTCTTCTCCAGATTTTAGGAGGATCACTGGCGACTTTCGATATGACTTTGAGGTTTAAAATGCATTTTTCAGAAAAATTCAATTCTGCAGGAAACAGTTCGAGGTCTTCAGAACCAGATCTAAGGGAGATTTCGGGTACATATCCTCAGCATTTGGACTGTATTGCGTCGATTATCTGCTGTCCGAATTGTTTCCAAGTATTTTTTTACGCCGAAGAATAAGCCTGGTAGGAAGGGAGATACAGCGTCCATTTGATTTCTAATTGGATGCGATGATTCCTCGATTCCTAAAAGCCGATTTTTGCAAAGCAATTTATACGCAGACTCTTCATCACACTCTTTGCCGTACACAACAAGAAAAATCATCGCTGAAAGGTGTGCTACGCGAAAAATTTTTTCGCAATATTTGAAAGAGTGAGAATTACCCATTCAAGCCCGTCAAAGAATTTATCCGAATCAAGCGAGAAGATGCAAGAGTATGGGCAATTATAGGACCTTTGGAATTTCTCACTCGTAGACACGCGTGATCACGCACGACGACGCATGATCACCTATAATCATTTTTCAATATGGACAAAAGAGCCTTCCAAAAGTTTCGAAATCCGGACAAACAGTTCCCCGCGAGGCCTGCCATCTGCGAAGCAACATAGGTTGAGAAAAATTTCTAATAGAGGTTTCATTGCCATAGAATCATTCAAATTTTGCTACTCGTGATCACGAGTAATCACGCAAGACCGCGCATGATCACGCATGATCAAGGGTGATCAAGTACCACCAATTTCGGCACACGATCACGCGTGACCATGTACCACTCATTCTTACACGGGTATACATCACCTGATAGATCTTAATCTTCATGACTAACAGATACTCTACTCTTCCACATGCATTGCATGAATTCTCAGGTGTCCCTCATAATCAACAAAACCACATTGTACCTGTATAACGTATTGGATCCAGAAAATCCCATTGAACTAACATTTCAGAAACGCTATGGACCGATAGTTGCTTATCAAAGGTATCGAATAGGTTGTTGAGCAATTTTTGCCAATTCGTATAATCCCTAAACATAATTTATACATTTTTTCAGATTTGGGGATGGGTATATTTTACTGGGATTTGAATTTGTCTCGATTTGAACTAAACAGGAAGTCATGATTAGAATCCTGGAATTCATTGCATGAGTTGACAAGGATTTTCCTCCATGGTTTAAGAAGAAAGCATTGATTATATAAAAATCAGTGCATATCTCAACCACAAACAAATACTGGAGAACAGTCATTACTGAATACCAGCCATAGTCGCTCGCTGTGTAGTTCATTTTTGGATGGCAGTATACACCTCGTAAACAGATTTTCAAGTGGTTGTACAGAACAATACAGGATTTCCAAAGTTCTATCGATCCATCCCAGTAATGTTGGCTATTTATGCACAGAATACTCTACACATACAAATACACAATAGTGTATAGACATGTGAAAGAGTGATATGCCCTATCACGGCTACCCATGCAGTCTATTTATTACAAGAAGAAAGGCAAAACGGTCTCTGAACACAAAAAATACACCTAAGTGTATAGACGTGTGAGAAATCATTTTAGAAGCACCGATTAGTCAAGACGGAAAGAAGCACTTCACGTAAAGGCAATGTATGGGGACTAATGATATACTCAAGAACAAAATGATTGGTCGAGTACCAGTCATACATTTGTTGAAGTTATTTCACAGAAAAAATGCATGTGTGCACATGTATAGAATTTGTGATAAATTCGCCGAAAAATTTATTGGAGCGTCCCCGAAAGTTCCCAGCTGCCTGTCCTCAGTTCTTCACATGGACGCTGCCCCGTGTTGTCGCAAAGGTGTCGGTAAATCATTCAAGTTTTCATCACCAGTGCAAAAGGCCAAGAGGTAACCGATAAAGTTTAGTCAGTCGCGCATTTGTCAAACCATACACATTGATATCGTTTTGTCCTCCGTTTCCCCTCATTCGCTTGCTCGCGTCTATTGTGCTTTTCTTTCCTCTCGGTCTAGCCGAGGCGGAGTTGCCGCCATCGTATGGAAAAGTATTGAGATGCAATTTTTTTGCGGGATCCTTTTCGGAAGACTCCCCTGATCGCGCGAATCCATGTTCCCGGGCGCAAATCGTGAGACAACTTGTTTAAACAACTTTAAAAAATTAACAATATCGGCTTGAAACTATTTTTGCTAGGTAGATTGCTCTATTTTGAACAAAAAAGGTCTCTCGTCTTTTCTTGCTAAAACGCATTGTTTTCGAGCTACAAGCCTTCGAAAGTTGAAAAAACGCGAATTGTGCCACTTTCGGCTTTGATGAAAAGCAATAACAAAGCGAAAAATCAATGTTACCAAGGTTCATAATTCTTCAATCGGATGTCGTTCACAAGATCCAATGGCAAGATGCGATGTTTCCGGCCCAATACCCATTGATTTTCGAGGTTTTAGATGAGCAATGTAGCGTGTATTCAGAGGTCCATCCACCTGCCCACGATAAATATAGCTATACTTGATACACGCTAAATTGCTAATCAAGGGCTTCCCAAATCAATGGGTTTTGGACCGGGAACATCGCTCCTTGCTACTCAATCTTGTGAAGGACATCCGAATAAACAACTATGAACAGTGGCTACATTGGCTTTCCACTTTGTAATCGCTTTTATCATTACTGAAGGTGGCAAGAGTTGCGTTTTTCCAACTTTCAAAGGCTTATAACTCGAAAAAATGCGTTTTAGGAAAAAATGACTAGCGACCTTTTTGGTTCAAAATAGGCCAATTTACCTAGTAAAAATATCAAGTCAATATTGTTAATTTTTTGGATTTGTCTAAACAAATTCGATTTAAACAAATTGTCACGCGATTTGCGCCCGGCAACATGGGTTCTCGTGATCAAGGGGGTCTTCCGAAGGGGATCCCGCAAAAAATTGCATCTGAATATTTTCCCATAAGATGGCGGCAACTCCGCCCCGACTACGACCCGCGGCCGCATCGGAATACGGCATGCGAAGCTAGCGAGAGAGCCGATGCGGCGCAAGGCTCAGGAGAGTGCGAGCGGCACGACTCACTAAAAAACTGGAGTGGAGTTTTCAGGCCGCGATACCGTTTCGTCGCCCGAGTTCCCCGTTTTTTTCGACATTTTCGTTTCCCTTCTCAGCAGCAATAATTTCAGAGCACCAGAGACCGATTTGAAGAGTTTTCCGGTGCTGCAAGAATTTACAATTGATTGTAAACTTCAAATTACGGGAGCATTCGCGATGCTGCATGCATAACATTACGTCTGCTCGTCTTGACATCTTGTTCAAAGTGAGAAATCCGCTTTTGATGGAAAAGTGGAGTGATGAAATGTTCAAACAAGACAAATATGATCAAGAGCTCATCATTTGAATATGTGCAATAACTTAACTCATGTACATGTACTCCCTCAATAATCCCAGACAGATTTGGCTTAGAAGATTATGTGGAAAGAATCTTTGGGTCAAAATCTGTCTTGCGGATGACAATGATTACAACATTTTCAGGTTCTAGCTACCTCATCCTCTGCTGTCCAATATTATCATCATACCCAATAAATATAACTGAAGCCAAAAGTAAGTAGTTGATTATGAATTGTCGTTGCCAAAGTTTGAGTATCTCTTGAGACTGATCAATAGTAAATTTGAAATTTCCATAGCTTCTGTGACAAGATGCTCTCATTATGATCCATCTGTCATTCATTCGCATAATGCTTAAGTTGACTGTAGGTTGGAAAAGAATTCAGTTTTCATCAGAACATTGAACTTCTCAGCCGTGGGGAGTACAAATTGATAGGAATGACCAAAAAACTTGTCTCGCATTTTCTCAGCAAGTCGTTTTGTTCCTGACAAATAATGTCTTGTCTCATGATATCTATTTCCTCTTCCTATATTGACCTCACTCAAATGAGTAGTATATAGAAATTCTACTCAAGCTTTTTGGACCATTTATCTCGGGGCAAATCGCAACAATGAATCTGAATTGTCTGAGCGTGAAGTTGGCATTTGAGAGGAAATGTTATAAGAGACTGCTCCAAACTTCACTAGCTTCCTCGCTGTCAATCAATAGATGCTCATGACATTTTGGGGATATCTCACAGGCCGGCAAGCATCCATAGAACATCTATCATCTGTAGTGTCATGATACCAAGCACTGTTCAAGAGTTGCAACTCATGTTGAAGAGTCTACCTTCCAGGATGAAAAATATCGCCTCAGAAAGTGACTTTCCTCTCCACAAGTAAAGTTGTAAGGGTGTGATTGATGTTTCCCATACTTGATACTTGAAGATGCATAAATATTGTCTGTCTGACCAATTAACACATTTCCCCAAACTATGAAGTTGAAATCCATCTCAGAATTTGGTTGATTAAATCAAGAATGGTTGGCCAATTTTGCTGATTTTTAATCAACTACCGTAACATGGTCCAGGTCATTACAGTTTGCAAAATTGTCTGACAAGCTTAGGTGAACCTTTTACTACTTATTTAATATAGGAGGAAGAAATAAATATTCTGAGACAGGACATTATTTGTCAGAAACAAAACAACTTGCTGAAAAAATGTGAGACAAGTTATTTGGTCATTCCTATCAATTTGTACTTCCCACGACTAAGAAGTTCAATGTTCTGATGAAAATTGAATTTGTTTCCACCCTACAGTCAACTTTATCATTATGCAAATGAATGACAGATGGACCATAATGAGAACATCTTATCACAGAAACGATGGGAATTTCAAATTTACTGTTGATCAGTCTCAAGAGATACTCATACTTTGGCACCGATAATTCATAATCAACTACTTACTTTTGGCTTCAGTTACATTTATTGGGTATGATGATGATATTGGACAAAAGAGGATGAGGCAGCTAGAACCTGAACATGTTGCAATCATTGTCATCCGCAACACAGATTTTGACCCAAAGACTTTTACCACAAAATCTTCCAAGTCAAATTTGTCTGGGATCATTGAGGGAGTGTATGTGCATGAGTTGAGTTATTGATGCACATATTCAAATGATGAGCCCTTGATCATATTTGTCTTGTTTAAACATTTCATCACTCCACTTTTCCATCAGAAGCAGATTTTCCACTTTGAACAAGATGTCAACACGAGCAGACGTAATGTTATGCATGCAGCATCGCGGATGCTCCCGTAATTTGGAGTTTACAATCAATTGTAAGCTCCTGCAGCACCGGAAAACTCTTCAAATCGGTCTCTGGTGCTCTGAAATTATTGCTGCTGAGAAGAAAAACGAAAATGTCGAAAACAACGTGGAATTTTTGCGATTTATAGCCCCTTTCGCGCCCCACACATATGCTACGCACATGTGCTCGCGTGCCCAGATTTCTGGCCACGCGAGGGCTCGCCAGCGCGCCAAAGTGGCCAGTGCGACGAAACGGTTTCGGTCCCGAAAACTCCACTCCAGTTTTTCAGTTGCGACGGCCCCGCGCATGCCGCTGCCCATATAATAACTATCCTGCGTGCGCGGATGCGCCGCCGAGCAAAAGTCTCAATATACTTTTCACGCGCGCGTGTGTGTATACGCAGTGTTTGTGAATCGACGCTGGACGGCTGGATGATCGCGCTATAGTAACCGTGGCGCCGCTAAGCGGCTGCCGCATGTAACTCTCACGCGAAGCAACCGCTCAGTCGATAAAAATTAGCTTTGACATGCCCTTAACAAAAATTCGGTCCAAGTAGGTACCTACTTTTCAGCTAGAATGTGGCCGGGTTAGCTATTCATGAGCGAGTATAAAACTCGAATCACAAAGCTGTGTTTGGGGTTGAAAGTGGCGGCTCTTGAGACGATGTGATTGCTTGCTGAAGATAATGCATTTTCTCGGTGGAGTGGGCAGTTCCAGTAAGGCGATTATATAACGATGCGTAAATTCCCTCAATAACAGATCAAGTTATTTTCATGCTCCGAATGGATGCCGATCGGCAGTTCTGCCGAGACTCATTCAGCTGATGATCAAGAATGGATGGACAAAGTGACTCAACTTTCCAGTATCTAGAGTAAATTTTTTCACTGGTAATTGTCGATATTCAGTGAGAATCCACCGTTCTTCCTCGGAACTGACAGCCACAGAATTGATATTTTGCCTAGAATCTTTTGTTATGTTTCAGGGATAAATCGTAGGATTTTCCCGCATCGTGGATGTAGCATAATCAAATATTTGGTAAAAGTGGAACCCATGGATGAATTGATTTTTAGTCACATTCCCTCAAACAGCTATGGAGTTGAGATTCTTATTCTATTCACAAGTATTTTAGATTCAGGAACCGCACATGAATTCTAATTATCAAATTAATTTTGACACTCGATCGATATGATCGGGTATCTATTTATGACTCGCGGGAAGTTCAAATCATGAAATATATATGATCGGCCTTTGCGAGTCAAATTATATCGGCTAGTTTGCCGACTTTATCTCAGATAATTCGCTGGCCTTGTCATATATCGAAGATGGATCACTTCACCTGCGATATATGAACCTCTCGAGCCTCGTATGATGTCAAGGATGCATCGAAAGGATTTTGATGGAAACTTCTCTCGAAGATGAGATGAGAAACGTATGGAAAAATTTTGAAGGCCAGTGCGTCCGGGACTAACCTTGACAAGATCGTCCGTCCCCCTGATGAGCCAGATCTTGCAAGGAAAGGCGAAACGCACTTGAGATCAAGCGTAGAATCAAAATTTTTCCATACGTCTCGCATCTTCGAGAGAAGTTCCCATCAAAATCCTTTCGATGCATCCTCGACATCATACGAGGCTCGAGAGGTTCATATATCGTAGGTGGAGTGATCCATCTTCGACATATGACAAGACCAGCGAATTAGCTGAGATAAACTCGGCGAATTAGCCGATATAATTTGATTCGCGAAGGCCGATCATATATATTTCATGGTATGAATGCTAATTGTTTCATTTGTGACTATTGATGAATTGGGATACGATAATCAGAGATCTGCACATTCCAGATAACTCGTAGCCATGTTGTAAGCTCTGTTTTTCCATCCATACATGAGAGACAAAATGTATCCACACAATTAGATGGAAGAGTGACGGTGAATTCATTCAAAATCAACAGAATGTGCCTAGAAGATATCGAAATATGTCAATTCCAGGTGAAGATAAGCTGAAAAAAGCTTTGATTTGCCACAGAGTAGGTTTGAATACTCAAATTTGTCATGGCGACAAGACACCGGATTGACATCTCGATTCTGGATTTCCAACTTCCGGACCGTGGGTCTCAATACTGATCTAGATTTTGATTTTTGTGCCCGAGGCGGGTTGAAAAATGAATAGACGAGCTGGTATTTCGCTAGAGCAGGAAAAGTGTTTTCTCCGAGATCATAATTTGAGTGACTCAAATTTAAGTCAATGTCAGTGGAACTTCAGTGGTATTCCTTAGTGAAGTCTCACTTAGAGCGATTTCTTTCAGTATAGAGGATACAGTTCCAATAAATCTTTTGGGTTTTGACTCGATCGACGAATTGCAGACGTGGGCAATTTAATACTTCCAGTGTGCCTAACAAAATATCAGGTCTCCTATGCCATTTTCATGCTTAGTGAGTTCCGTGAACAAGTGCTATCGTTTTTCTCGTAGATTCGACAAGTGGAATCAACGGTCAATTTTTGGACTTTTCCCACGTGGAAAATTACGGGGAAATCTACGCGGTGTTTCACCGTGGATTTCTACCGGGGATTCTTAACCCTGGGAACACAACCCTTATATATTTCCCTTGGTTCTTGTCGTGACACTATTAGAATTGACCAGAATTGAGTTTGGAGGTTGGGAAATTGTAAATTTAGGGTTATGGTGTACACTTCGAGGCATCTGTCCACCACATAATTTTGCATTCAACCCACTTAATGATGATGTACATTTTCGCCACAATACTCTATCATGAAGATATAGTCAGTCTAGAACGCCAATTTCGAGCATACATAAATTACTTACGTAATGGCTTTATCGTTCTTTTCATCCACTTATCGCCGCGCTCAGGCTGAAGATCATAGCTTGAGAAAGGTTCAAGCTACGACCTTTGAAGCCTCACCTCTTATCTGTTGGCTTCAACCCGAAGGGATTTTGATATTTTGGAAAGCGGTACAGAGATGAAGAAAACGACCTGGGTGGGGTTTGAACCCACTTCCTCTGGTAATCCGTACCAGCACGCTACTAACTGCGCCACCGAAGAGGTAGCAGGTCAGCCCAATCAGTGGAGGTTAACGACGAGGGAGGTCCTCAGAAATAATAATTCGATACGTTTCTATGTATTTGTTGTGATTCCATCTCAGAACTACCAAGAAAGGAGCCACCTAAACTGGGGAGGGCGTTCACTACTCTTGTCCCCTGTGAGGGACATGTAGTTTCTTGTATTGAATCGTTCCCAAAAGAAATGGTGATGCATTATTTTTTCATTTGACACGTGAACACCCTCTTTTTAGGCCTTTTGATTTTTCTGATTGTTAGATTTAGATCTGTAGTGAACGGGTTAAGGCAATCTTACGGTTTTCACTGGGTACAAGTGTTTTGAGAGAACTATGTGAACGTTCATTATATTCTTGAGACAGTAAATCCGTGGCGTTATGGATAAAAGTCTCTCGCGCAAAAGGTCGAGACCTTTCGAACCTGGGGGTCCGAAACCCTCTTGTTATCAATTTTTTTTCTGTAATGGATATTATTCCTTCCTGAGTAGTTTTCACAGGAAAAATTTGGACAAAGTCTACGGGGAATTCCAGGTGGAAATCTCCGTGTGATTCGAAGCCGAATTACATGTGAAATTTTTCGTGGAATTCCACCGTGAATTCCCACTCTCGATCTCTATGACCGGGTTGTAGGGTATCCATGCAATCAGCTCGCACGTCACACTAGTTCGAGACACAAAACGAGCAAGTTCCGGTGGTCTTGCCTGTGTAAAGCTTCCATCCTAATCATACAAATCTGCATACCAATTTCCACTCCAAGCGTGAATGTATCATGAATCAAGAGTAACTTCTCAAGCTTAGTAAACTCATCCTGGTTATGAGCTATGAACCATCAAATTTGGTAATAATTGAATTCCAGTTTGTACTTGCTCGTCATCTAAGTTCCTTGTCCGTTACTCAGATGTTCTGCTAAGCTCAAATTCATTACAAGAACTACAATGTCTTGATTGATTCGCACAATCGTAGACTATACAATGGAACTCGGAATTCCGCTGAATGAACATTTCTTGAATAATATAATAGACTTTGATCATCGCTTATTCTGTCTCTTCTGCCATTAATACTGGATTTGTTGAATAAATAAGACCTCCCTTCATTACAATGGTTTATCGGAAGCGCAGAATTGTCAATCTAGTACATTCCTTTCGAAAAATGAAAAACCAATCTGCCAACTCGAGCAGGAGAATGCACAACTACCATAACTTTCGCGTCTTAGGAATTAGATGACATTGTAATTGAAGACTTTCCGCAGCCACAGGAATCGTGAGAGATACGCTGCTACAAGATATTGGTAGTATTCTTCTTCTATTCGACATTATAGTACATTGTGTGAAAAGTGAGGAATAGTTGCCGGTTGCGCACGAGGGCGCGTTGGCGCTCGAGCGTAGCGAGAGCGCCATGCGAAGCCCGAGTGCCCAATCAGCAACTCAACCTCACGCGTTACACACTATCCTACCTTATTAATGGACAACTTCGATATTCAAGATTTGCTGCCTTTCGTTCGAGATCGTTGCGTTATATCTGTATTCATCAGACAGATTCCCGCGGTTTGAATTCATAGCTATTTTCATTGCGTGCGATATCATTTGATTCGAGGTAGCAGGTGACGTTGCCGACAGACGCAAGCGCTCCGATAGCTCAGTATGGTTATGTGGCTGGGGCTATCGCGCTTGAATGGAGTATGTCTACTATGAATTTGACTATGATTGTGGCCATCGTAGCTCGAAAGCAAAAAAAATTCCGGAGATAACCTTGCAATCGATCTTCGCACTGCGCCTGTCTGTATCCATACTTCTTCACTTCTTTTATTTGTAACCTCTTTTGTGCCGGAGGATAATGATGAAGACCGTCGGTCGATAACAGCGCGCTCAGCGCGCGTTGTTTTGAATGCTCGCAATCTTTTTAAATTCTGTACGCAATAGGACTTTTGAGATGATCGACATATAGGCAAACTCTCTTTCGCGATATGAGCTCTAATAAAAGTGTATTGATCTTCGTGTTGCGCGCAAGTTTCGCGAGGGAACTTAAGTTTTAAGATAAATTAAGAATAGGATTTTTTCGATTATTACGAATTATACCCTCCTTCTGAACTATGTGTCTCATGTTCGTCGATACTCGATAGAATTTTCAAGATAATCAACACATCCATTTTTTATGAGAAATCTTTTCAAAATTCATTGATGCAAGTGTTTTCAAAATCTGCCCAATTGATAATATCCTCAATTGACTGCTCTCAATTATTGCATTTAGAAAAGTTCATTCCTTTAGTACAAAATCTATTTAAAATCTTATGATCTCCGCGCGCGACTGCGAATTTTAAATTAGATTTTGAATCAAATTTTCTCAACAATTGAAGAAAACGTGCCGTTGGTCTATACTCTGTCAGATTTTTTTCGGTCCAGTAGGATTCCTTAGTTGATTGACCGATCCAATTCCTTGGCGTGAATTTTTCCTAAATATGCAGATGCATGTGCCTTCGGAATTTG
>JAPYYZ010003037.1:0-12133 GCA_030522705.1 Eretmocerus eremicus | reverse complement strand
ACCACATTTCTACAAACGTACATGCCCAACGTCTTCGTAAGAATTTCGATCCAAAATCCTGTATACTATATCTCTTTAGCGGATCATGACGCTTTGATGAAGATGCCGTGCTGTTCGTAAGTCAGTGAGCCCCTTCGGTGAAATACCGTCATTACAAGTCCAGTTGCTAACTGTGCTAGCAGCGTTCGTACATTGTTGCTAAAAACTCCAAAACGAGCGCAACTCACGCAAGGCCCATACAAACCACCAACGCGAGAGCGCAGGCAATCATCGCGAGGAAGGGTGTTGGCGATCACGATCCTATAATGAGGCAGCGGCAGCAGCATCGCCAAACCGGCCCTGCAATCTTGCCCCGGTCTGCAACTCGCACTGGGAGCAAAAAGTATCGGCGTTTGGGCTAACGACCCCGCCTGCAGCCCTCTCATTCCCTCTCTGGCCCAACTGCATCAGAAACAAAAGGGCCCCATCGTGGCGCGCGACGCAAAGTTTGGCGGCAGCTGCAGGCTCATCCACACACGCGCGTACAATAAAAATCGCCTCGCGGCCGACGAGTGGATGACTGGCGCGCAAAAAGCCCCGGCAAACACCTGACGAGCCCGAAGCATCGCATAATGGCCAGGGCCCCGCAGACGGCCCACAAGGAGGCGGAGGAGGAGTGTATGCGAGGCCCAAGAGAGCGCCGGCTGCGCCGCCAGAGCGTCCAAATGATGCTGCGGGCTCGTGCGGGCCACGCGCGCTCCAGGTGGCTGATGCGCGTATTCGCGACAGGGGCATCGGGATAAAAAAAGCAGCGGCTGCACGCGAGGGCCGGCTGCTGCTGCCGTACATTGCCAAGATTAACGCGAAGGCGGCGAGCGGGCCCCCTTTCGCCGGCTGCATTATGTGCATGCTCGCGTAATCTCGGGGCCCCAGACGCCCGGGCTTGCCCGCAAGAGGAGCAGGTGCTGCGCGCGAGCCCGCGGCCAACTGCGCGTTGTACAAACGGGTATATAACCCCCTGCGCCACGTGCTCTGACGTTGCATCCAACCGAGAGCGCGCCTTGCCTCCTCCCACTCTGCGAGATTTTGCGAGTTGTGAAGGGGTATGGAGGCTTTTGGCACGCGACGGCCACCTCGCGGAGGCAGCTTTACGATAATAGTGCCGAAGGGCATTAAGGAGATGTTCTCGATCGTGTTGTAGTGCCACCTGCAAAACAGAAATTACGAGGCCCATTCTCAGATATGATGTTGGGTCGTAGATTTGGTCGCGGCTAGCGAATTATCGCTGGAGGCGAGAAAAAATTGGGAAAGATCTTCTTGGAGGAAGCCATCGTCGAGAGGGCCTGCATGGACAATTGCCAATTTTTCGTATGATTCTATTCAAACTCTAGCTACTTTTCTCTCGATTTTTCTTCTAACGAGTCCCACTACTGTATACTTGCCAGTCTTGAACGATGAAATATATTCATTGTCGGATCTACAGCTCTGATCAAAAAGTTACGAGAAATTTTTGCAGAGTAAACTGCAACAATCAAGCTACCCCAGATCACGACGACATATAATTCAGGAAAAGTCATGAAAACTTTACTCACAAAACAGGTGAAGATGGTCATCATTGACTCACCGTAACGTTGGTGAACCATCTTGGAAAAAAACTGGGAATCGAATGCCATGAGAAAGTGCAAACTAAGCATGTTTCAGGAAAACCTTGTAAGTATACATGGTTTTGTACAAAAGGTTAGCCAATTTTGGAGGGTTTTGTCCGAGTCGGCGAAACAACAAAAGCCCTAGAGTGATTGATGGTAACATAATGAAGGGCTCACCTCTCAAATGTTGGCTCCAAGTAGAATCACGTAATATGACGTGGAAACTAATTCATTTATTACAGCTGTCACTAGTCGTGAATAAAAGGTTTAGTCTTGTCATGCGAGAGTATAAAGAGGCGATTCGAAGCGCAAAGTGGATGTATTAATCAAATTTTCAGTGCGATGTCAAGGCGACAGAGTCAATTACCTGGTACATCGTATCGTTCTGAAAAAGACCACCTACAGTTTTCCGTGGCTTCTTGAAACGGTATCTCCTCCGAATGATTGATTGAAATCGACTAGACTGTTAGAAGGAGTAGTACATTGAACGGCAGCGCTTGAATGGTGTGAACACCGAACGTTGCGAACAGAAAATTTTTATGGCACTTGAGATGCTCAAGATTCTGTGCGGTTCTTGTAAACGATCTGAAGGAGGAAGATTTCTTGAAGTTTTCGATCCGTTATGGGAAGCGCTTGATATACTCATGAACGTAAAAAAGAAAAGAAGAAAAATTCTCAATATGCCCAGTATAACATTTTCCCAAGCCAATTTTTATTTTATTTCGTTTCACCAAACAATATCGCGGTAATTTTGCAGCTTTATACAAACACTGTCATTAATTATGTGCGCTTAGTATGTTTGCAGATCTCAACGCGAATTAAACCGTATCGGATTTTTCGTTAAATCCTGTTTCGAAAAAAAATTGATCGTAAATTTCAACCAATGCGATATTTACGACGGTATTCTTCTAGTGGTACGATCAGAAGTGAATTGCGTTAAGAAATTGATATATTTGTTTGGAGGAAGCATCCGTATTTCAACGATTTGAATCGAGTATATATGTTCAGCAAACATGGTCCCGTCGCTCAAGGCCAAGCATCGGCGTCTAGCTGCTCGAGGGGTGATGAACTCTTGTCAAAGACTATATACTCAAAGCCAGAAGACGCTCCAGATGGGCCCGCGGCAATAGAGGAAGGTGCATCGGCATCACCGCTCGCGATATATTCGGGGCGCTCGCAAATAAAGCGGGGACGAGCAGAGGAGAAGCGGAGTCGAGACGCCCGGGCAACATCTGTCGGTCCGCCATCCGTCCACGGCAGGTGCATCGTTTCGCGTTCTCTCCCCGCGCACACTTTTATTCGCCCATGCCTTTTTCCAAGGGGGTCTTTGTGATGCCCACTAAAATACAGCTCTCCTCCTCGCTATACACGTGCCCTATAGCGCATCGACCCTTGGCCAGACACGCGATCGCGCGACCTCTCTTTGTACTTGTCTTACTCCTCTTGCACGATCAAAAACTCGCGAGCGCCGAGTCGATCAAAGATTTCGATTCGCTATTATCGAGCTCGCATCCTGCGCATCAAGACACCGGCCACGCCTCCCCCTGCAGGCTGATGATATACGCAACGTAAAGAGATGCTCCCGGGGTGAACGGCCTCTTTTAGGTTATGTTCCTCCTCGCAGCCGGCCCCTCGATTTCGCGTTGTACGACCGCTTAGAGTGATTGGATTGCCGCCCAAGGGGGCATCTCTAACGCGAGCCCCGCAGCGAGTATTGTAGTCGCGAGAACATTCAATTTGACGGAGACTGTGCGCTCGAGGGTGTCGGTATATTGGGAGCTGGATGGGCCCGCGTGAGTTGAGACTAAATGGTTCGCCGGGCCGCGGTGTAATGATGCGCGAGCAAGAGGCTTTTTGAAGATTGAAGCGTCTTCGCGGTTCTGTGAATTGGCTGGGTTGTGCAAGAGAGGGGGCTCGATTTATTTTGTTGCCAGAGGAATTCAATCGGCCATGTATTGTTTGGAAAGGTCGGTAGGATTGCAGTTTTTATCGCGACGGAGTCTACTGAGAACTCGATTATAGGTTTTTGAAGAATTCGTTCCTTATTACGAAAATGCGCGGTCTTCGGAAGATGCTTGTTGACATGGATTCTGCTCAAATTTTACAGATAATACTTTCTATTATATGAGGATATAAAGTTCCTAGACTCGAGCTGGGTCACTCTGGTTGAATCCCCGCCGACCTCACACGTCACGTATATCAAATATACTGGGGGACGAGGAGCTTTCAACCCATTAGAATCCATTAACCAAGTTCCACACTCGGTTTGATGGTCATTAATGGCTTTATGAATACTTAAAGAACTCTGAAGTTCTTGAAAGCTCTTTATGAAACCAATTCTGAAATTCTTGAATACTACATTATTGACGATTCCCAAAGATTCATGTGGTTATCGATACAAAACTTACGATGGCAACTTCTGAATCGCGTTGAAAATGAAATCTCGCAGATCATGTGTAATCTTCAGAATCCAAAAAAAAACTCTCGCTTCAATCGTAAACAAAAATACATGGTTTTAATTATTTGATAAATTGAAAATCAATCTAATATACTGTAATTTATATTAGTAGTCCAAGAGCAATTCTTCAAAAACATCGATTATTCTACTACTTCTTGTTCGATAGCTGAAGATTTATCCACAGTTTTTTCTCATAAACACTGTGACTGTTTTTCTCAGTGACTTCATTCGTCATGTAGTCTTCATACGGCGTAATACACACACCTCAAGGACGAAATAGTTGTCATCATACTCATCAATTTGAAGTGTTATCAAGAACTGATATTCGTTTGCAATTATTTGTTATGATTACCTTCATCAACAGTCTTGGTCATCATTCGAATATTTAGTAGGAGAAGAGCGTCCTCACGATAGATGGCATGACTGGGAAAAAGATCGTTATGCTATTTCAAAGGTGCAAGCTTCAATGTCCTGAATGGTAAAAATGACTGTAATATGTCATAAGCATACTGAATTCTGCACACAGAGGTTGTATTTGCGTAACTGTAATTGCTTGAGCTATTTCTGCACTCAGTGCTCAACCCGTGAGCTCTTCAGCGGTTTGCTCTTAATGGCCCCTTTTACAATAATTTTTATCCAGATTGATCACTGAGATAGGCGGGAAGGTGCATTTCCCGTTGACGCATGATAATCTTGATGGTGGCTGGCAAGGTGCAGTTGTACGTCATTATGAGCGGGAATACAGTAGCACTCGGCTACATCCGCCTCTGTTTTCACACGTTTAAAGAATAGTCACTTAATCGATTGAATCTCTCCTGCATTGCTGTCTATATTAGAATTGCAAATTCGTCGTGGCGTACTTAATTAAATATAACTGTCATCGTGCAGGAAGATGATGGAATTCAAATTAATCGTGCTTTATTGAGAATTTATGGACTTTCGTGGCAATTAATTCACTAGCTTGAGTATGTCTCAATCTGTTTACCTCATCATCAAGTATTCAAATTTCGATCCAACATAAATTTTTAGGAACTCATCAAATAGAGCTTAAATTTGATCATCGCGATATTTACGGGTTCACAAACTTTTCACTCACGTATGTTTCCATGTGAAAGACGTGCCTAACGAGCCTTTCTGATCGACTTGGAACTCTTCTTATCAGGAGCATGTTCAACCAGCGGGTCACATACTCGGTTGAAATTACAGGAATTATTTTCCTGTAATTTTTGAGAGTTAATCTATGGGCTTCAATTGTCAGGACCCGCCATCTATGAAAAAACCACATAACCCATAACCCATAACCTCACAAACTTCAAAGTCAAATATACTTGACGATAATACGGCTGTAGACGTCATGTTTTCTGTAGAAAAATGCAGAAATCTTTCAGGGGTCAATCAATCATATGGTAGCCTAAGAATTAAATGAAGTAATGACAAAAACAGCGATGGAGTGCTTTAATGCCATTGAGGTGATACAAGATTTAGTCTCCATGATGATTAATTATTGTCCTCGCGCCCTGGAGCAATAGCCTACAGAATACCCTTATGAGTAACGTGACTCGTGTCATCTGATACTTCGGGTATTCAAAGTATGGTTTAGATCCTTGAAAATACTATTGAAGAAATTAGTTTCTTTGCATGGTAATTCAGTGAATATATCATCTGAGCCTGGAACCGTGTATTCGGAAAATGAAATTCAAAGTTTTGGTATTGAAATTTGGATGGAATTCATTAGACAAAATCAAACTCGGCATCATCAGTGAGAGGTTTTCAATAATTACGACTAATTTGCTCAGGAGTCATGAATCAATACATCTCTGAGCTCAACTTCTTCATCACTAATTTCATGAACATTTCAATAAAAAAGTCGTCAAAACCCCTATGATGAAAGGTCTCGTTGAAGGTAAAATTAACACTAGCATTAATGTACTTTGTTCTGTGGATTACTTCAAAAAGGTTAATTTTTTGAATGAAAATTTATACCTTTTTCTATATTTTATACTTTTTTGAATATACAGTGGTCACCTCAAACATCTCATACATATCAAGATCCCACGCAGCCGACGTTCGAGCCCGGGTTATGCTCTCGAAAAGAAGCACTTTCCCAGCACCTCGTTCGCGAGACAAGTGCGGCAATTTCCTCGACGAATTCAAGCTCGCCGGTCTCCGCGTCGCTTTCGACGGCTCAGTTTTCGATTTCATCGCGTACTCATGTCCCACGCCCACTGCAAATCGCCGAGCGCATTCCGCTGCAGATAAAATCATCCGACACAGCGGCCCACGATCAGCTAACGCGCGGAAAAACTAATTCATTCGCGGGCTATAAATATAAATGCATACCGCAGCAGCGAGAGATATACAGAGACTTCCTTGGTGAAAGTCGGACGCGACGCGTGGGCCGCGATAATATTGCAGCCTATCTCAGCGGCTAGACGGAGCCGAGACTGCGTCTCGTTACACATTTCTAACGGCGTCTCCTCTTACTCCCGTCGCTGGCTCCATAGCCGACAAAACGAAAGCGAAGCTTTGGACGCATAAAGTGCAAGTCTACGAGAGCCTGGCTCGGAGCTTTAATTCGCTCTGTGCGGACTGCGGCTTGAAATATATTTGCAGCCACGCGATATTGAGTTCTCGAGAAATTCTATGTGCTCGAGACGCGATTAGAGGTGCAGGCGCGCCTTATGCAGTACACGCGGTGTACGGTAGATTGCGCGAGCCGATTTCGCCGAACGGCTGATTGATGCGTGCACTATGGAGGAGGAAACCCAATCGATTCTAATCGGCTCGCGGTGTACGAGTGGACGACATCGAATCGATGTGCAGGCCGATAGGGCTGCGGATAGCGAGGATAGTGGAACGAGTTATCGTGTGGCCAGACGAAATCGCGATTACTGCAGGCGATTGAACACGTCAGCCGCTGTACCTATAGAGTGACGTCGCGACGGACGGGGTATTTTCTTGCGAAGCGTATACACGATGGATCTCTAGGACTCTGAATCAGCTATGCTCATTTAATTTTTACACTGTGTGCTCGGTCGCGTTGGACGAAAATTGGATCATTACGAATGAGCCGACTCGTGACCATCGGACCTCTGATTCTAAGCTTGTTCGAGAAGCAACGTTTTTCTTGTGAAGGTCTGAATATCTCTTCCATCGCTCAAAATTTAGATTTTGGAGGAGATAGAGATAGGGATGTATGAGCAACTCAATGCAATATTAAAGTGAATTTTTCTATCGCTTCGTCTGTTATTCTTTTCGATAAGAATTGAGTCATGTTTCGACCGCTTCTCGAGACGCGCCTTCAATGAGGCTCTTCTAAATGAGGCTCCACAAAACTTATATCTCCATCGGAGAGATATGAAAATGAACGGAGACCTGTGAGGTTCAAAATCATTCCTTTGATCTTGAATCAAGTTTCTGCCCAAAATTTGACGGTGCAACTTTTCATTCAAAGACAATGTTTCGTCCACAAGGTTTGGTGGGTCTCACCAGGCTAATATTTGTTCTTCTTGCTATCGTCAAAATCACGGAGGAGGCTGATTTTTATTCGGGCGCAGATGTAGTCTGGTTTCTGTAGAGAATTAAGAACAGAGTGAGACCGTCTGCTAATGGCGAAACGGTATCTTCAAATAAAAATTGATATCATGCAATTTTGTGGGAGTTGCTAAAATTCCCTCCCATTGTCCTTCAAGATCGAGAAGATGCCCGAAAGTTTCAGTATTTGAAATTCCATGCAAGGATGAAGAAATCAACAGTTCCATCCATCTGATATTTTTTCCCATCATAGCCACAGTGGCACAATCGAGCGGAAACCCACAATCCAATAGTGCCCATTAACAGAGAATTGCAAACGATGATCTGAGCGATGACAGCATGTGAACGTAACTTATGGTGTAACTGCTCTCCATGTGCGACTCTTCTTTCTCGAGCTCAATTTGTGGTGTAATCTCACGCTAATAATCTTGAGCAAGTACATATAATGGAAGTTGATATACAAATATGAATGCTGTATGATTTTCACGGAGGTCACAATTGCATGTTGGCTGAACTAAGAACCACCAGTCTCTAATTAATGTCTACTTTTATAAAATCCCCACATCAACACTACAGTTAGTTAATACAGTCTACAGGCGTGTTGTATAAATCCTCACCATTTCAGGGTACTTTAAGCCTCACGCATCACCCTCAATATCGCTGGCATAATATTATCCACAGCTTTCATGTATCGAAGAGTACCACTCAGCGTTTTCAAACTCGCTCATTAAATAAGAATTACAGCAGGAAGTGTTTGATTTGTGTTAATTCTGCACTATTTTTTCACTAATGAATGGAAAAAGGCGCATACTCACGACTGAATAATTCATCCGCGCCTGAAAGGAGTATCGTGTGAATCCAAGAAAATACCTCGTCCAAGTGCAATTTTGTACGGATAATAAATAGCTCCTTATTCATGAACCTTTTAAATGTTAAGTGTAACGAAATCCGCAACGTTTATCTACACTTATATCTGAATACAATACGAATCGAAGTCTGTCATTGCTGCCACTGAAATCTTCGCTTGTAAGAAAAGTACACACGATCAAGCGAACGAATCACCTGTCTGTGACAGCAGGATTGAGACGTTGCTCAAGTCGGAGGGGCATCGCTCAAAGTCACCACGACAATACAGGGATCAATGACTCAGCAATGGCTAAAGAAATATGTCGCATTTGAATGCAGCTGTCGAAGGGCAGGAGGTACGAAAAGCAGCGGGACGTAACCAGAACCGGCACCCGCAGCGGCGGCTTCTGCATGCGCTCTTGCCATTAAATGGACACATCGCCAACATATCGGAAATGAAATGAGCGAGTCGCAGGGCGGACAGTAATTTGCATGTTTTGTCAAGTCGATAAGCTAACGAGCCCTTACGCAAAGTGCGGGCGCCTCCAGCAAACGCGATTGGTGGTTGCAAGTCAACGTAATTACTGCTAAGATTATTCACTCCTGCCTTGCCTATTTAGCTTTTGAAATGGGCAAGGGTCACGTCGGAAGTATCTTCATTAGTGAAAGTGATGATGGTTCGCAGAGATGGGTGTGGTCCGAATCCTCGCCAAAGCGACTCGTCTATCTTATCAGGATGGCGGAGAGCCCATCATATGTTTGAATTAAGAAAACTGTACATGCGATTCTGATTCTTCCATACAGTCACTCCGATACGCAAGAAAGTGACAGATTAGAACAATCTAGTTCAATATAAAGAATAGGGACATTATGAGTCATTGAGCCTATGAACCTTGAACCACGAGAAGTTCTAGATACATGTTTCTAGTTTTAGCAAAAACAAATCTATCTACAAAAGAAAATTAAGCCAATACCACTCGAATAAAAGGTCAACGCATGAATGAAATTCGTAGGGGTTTAGACGGGGCCAAAGAAGAAAACTGCTTCTTTCGTAACTCAACGGTATCCTGACTCAGGGGCAAGAAAAAAGCGGAGATTTACTGATATCAGAACAATATTCTACTCATTCAATGAGTCTAACTCTGATTCTCTGCATCTATGCCATTATATATGCAGCATCAAACAAATTAAAATGTTGACAAATCCACAACAAGCACGAACTTAGGTATGGATTCTCATCTTGGAATGCTGAATAAGAGTTGAGGTCCATCTGATGAAATTTCACCTTGTGACGAAAGGCTACTGATGTAACTAAAATCCATTACATTTGTAATTTTCAAATTTCATCCACAAAAACACTGTCAGTGGTCTGTGCTTTCGGCATATGTGGGCTTGGAGTCATGACTTTAAAGCATGAATTGTGATCAACAGAGGCGAAGAAATGTGTGGAATTCATTAGAAACAAAATCTTACAGAATGTTCATCCATCTTCTTGCCTTTGTTTTGCCAAAATTGTATACAATGCATCAACATGACTATTTTATTGATTCCATTAACATTTCTCTCTAAGTTGGCCACACTTCATTCTTCGGAGGTGTATCTCCAAGCTCAGAATTTTTCATCGAAGGACATTGCGCAGACCCCAAATTGTATATGCATTGAGATTTCAAAGATTATGGACCATGAATGGATCATCCCTGGTATCATAAAAGTCAAACCAGTTTTATAAAAGATATAAGTTCTTAGTCTTACGTCTCGGACCTGCTCTTTCGAGCTCTATCCAGACGGCACCCATATGCGTGGGGTTGAGATATGCTCTACCTGGCCCTCCACGTAGGAGCTAGACCAAGAACTAGTTCCATTAGACCATGGCGGCCTCTCCAGTTTTATAAAAGTCAAATTGTATGATTTTGTAGTTATTTTAAGCAGCTGCAGCGAAACAAGTTCCAAAATTGCAAGAACTTTGAAATCAAGATCTACAATTCAAATGAATTTCACCAGTGCCTTCTTCTCTTGAGTGTAACGTGGTCAAGTGTGATGCAGAAAATCCTCGAGAAAATCTAAACTCGTCTATCTTGATGAGCTCTTGCTCAGACCACCACCGTCTAGGTTAACTGACGTCCAATTTGAGTAAATTCAATCTTGGATTCAATCGTCTTTTCAAGATAGAACACATGTCGTACCACATATGTCCCTCTGATCATCCATTCGTTAAATGTGTCTCGATGACTATCGCCTCCATTACAGCGCCTGCTTCCGAGTCAACACCCCGAGCAACAACCATAATCCAGGTTCGCCACACTCTGGATTCAGCGTTAATGGCGTTGGAAGCACCTGTCGTGCAACATGGACGGGCTCACATAATAGTCATCAGACCTCACATCAAACAGACACGCGCCCGCGATAACCCCGAGGCTACATGGTGGCACGCGAGAGAGGTGGCAAACAAACAAGTCCGAAATCGAGAGTGGCGTGGTCGACTTTTCTGTGTATGTATACCAAAGCGTGTGTATGGTAAAAACAAACTGGGCAGCGGTGCGATTTAACGAGCCGACGCTTCTGCGGCGAAAAGTGTTAGTCTGGGGCTCTCGAGAGGCAACAGGTGTTGTCGCCGCACCATGTGCTCGAAAAAAATCCGAGAGCCAGCCAGCAGAGCAACGCAAGAGTATAGATGCCGCTCGATAAGCTCGAGTTACGAGGAGGAAGCTCGGGGGGTTTGCGTCGCGAGGGTTGGATGCATTTTTCAAGCGGCCGTGTAGGCGTCATAGGGCCTCCCCCTGACGGCCATCAAGCGCGCCCACGTAGCGAACTAGCAGATCGCCAGTGCCTGTGCATACACGGGCAATATACGGAAAAAGTAAACAAAAAGAAAAAGAAAACGGCAAAAAAAATAAAAAGTATATACGAGGCAGGAAGACGGCGCGCGCCGAGACGAAAAGAAGGAGGAGAGGCCCAAGAGTTTGCCAACATCTGCCGCGGGTGCAACAATCTCCAACACCTGCCGTCTGGCGGTCGCGTGCGCAAGGCCCCCGGAGAATCCAACTCGCTCCAATGAGTATGTGTGTATATTACCTTTACAATATACGAGAGGGCCATGTGCAACCAAGGAGAAAGGGACGAGTACACCAGGAGGAGGCAGACGCTCCGAGGACGAGAAGTTGGAAGGAAGGGCCCGCTGCTGGGTCGCTGCTGTCTACGGCATTGGGCCCTTGCAAAAGTGACTAGCGCCCCGCGGGAGCAATAAGTATATGGACACAATCTGAAGTTGATGGATTGAGCTCGAGCTTGGATCTCGTTGGCGTTGACTGGTGCTGATTTGTCATGCAGCGCTTGCGGGTGGCCCTGAATGTCAACGGACTTGGGCCTGTAGGCGAGCCTATAGGTTTGGGTGTTGTAGGGGGGCAGAACGATGTTTTGCTCTTTTCCGGAAATTTTGGGAGATGGAAAGCGTTGACGCAGCTGATTGACTCACAGTTTTCACGCTTCGTTGTCCGTAAAAATGATAGATATGACATTCAATATACTGCTGCTGATGCTTTCTGTCGAAGGAGTAGATGAGATCTTCATTGAAATAGACATCTGGCTCAGAGAAACTGTGGCAGTGATGAGGGATTTGTTCGATGTGGGGCTACATAGCGCGAAATCAATTGATGGCTCAGGAGCAGGGTGA
>JAPYYZ010003036.1:0-13959 GCA_030522705.1 Eretmocerus eremicus | reverse complement strand
GTGATTTTCGAGGTTTTTGAGCGCACTAAAAAAGCTCTAGTGGGTACCAAAGTGCTATACACTGGACCAAACTCTTTTGACAGCTAGAACACAACTAGATGAAGAGAAAAAAAATTTTTCAAAATTTTTCCTTTGATACGTCAAAAAAGTTACGAGCGAATCTACGATTCCCGGCTATTTCAATTTCTGGGGCAGTTAGAAAGACTCGAATCGAATCTTCCAAGTAATGATTCGATAGTTTCCTCAATCACCTACGCAGTGCTCTTTCGATCGTCGAGATTGGTCGAACCGTTTCAAAGTTATGAGCAAAATACGAGAACAGTTTCCGTTTTTCCAATCATTTGAAATTATCAGGTTAAATCACCAATATAGGCCTAGTAATAGCAAAAAAATTTTTTCGGCCCAGAAAAAATTTCTCAAATCCTCTTCCAACATCCCGAACCGAAAAAAATGCTTCGGGAATTTTAAAAAAATAGTTGCAGAAAAGTTCTAAATTTGACGTGGAACCCCTCAGCTGTATCTCGGAAGAGAGGGCCTATGAGATCAAACCCTTTGGGATACCTCTATTTCTCACCAAAACAAGATGATTTCCAGAGTTTCGGCCAAATCCGTGATCCGCAAGGTTGATACTCCCCTTGTTAGTGTAGTTCATTTTGTGTCATATGAGGTCCATTGACTAGTCGCAACTGTGATGAGTATATTATTGACTAAATTTTGACGTATGTATTCATAACAAATTTTGACTAGTCACATATTGTGATAAACGTAACGACCCTGAGCAAATCAGCAAAGACTATATATATATATATATATATATATATATATATGTTTGAACCAATGTTTCATCGATGTTCGACGTATTTACATTTATGTGTTTCTGAATTTTGTCTTCGGACGAATAAAGGACTATCTATCTCTCTATCTCTCTCTCTGGCGGGGAATACATGAACACGCTTCTCACATTGCTCTCTGCTCGAATGTCGTTTCCACCAGTCAAACGTCACCTCGAGTGGCGACTTTTTGCAGACTGGGATTCCTCTCGTAGGCTCATACCTAGGGAGCATTACTGCATGGCTCATATTCGAGCCGGGGAGGGATAATTTCAATTCTGCGACATCGACATCAACATTTAATCGGCAGCGCTTGGCGCCGAAATCGACACTCCTGCGCATGTCCGACGATCTTCTCGCCCCTGTCTGCTACAGTATGATGAGCACCGACACCTGCTGTATCTGCGAGACTGCTCTGCAAGCAGGCATCGGCAGACAACGCATCATCTCAAATAAACGATGCCACGTAAAATGCTCCAAAACAATGGGAGCCACCTGAACGTGTGCGCAGTGCCTCGAGGTGAGCAAAACCACATCAAAGGAATCATCGCCAAGCTCCAAGAAGCAGACGGTTTCGGTCGCCTCGCGGAGCTCGGAGCTCGCCGGAGAGAGAGAGATAGAGAAGAGGAGCTCACGTGCTAGTGTGAGTGTATCGCACACAACGCGCACGCGGCTCAGCGGCCGTGACGCGGGGAATCCACCTCTCTCCTTGTAGAGGGCCACCATCATCGGCGCTTGCAGCGGAGCGAAACCCCCTACCACCAGCGGCTCCCTCTCGACCGAAAGCCTTGCGCTCGGGCCGGGTGAGCTGTCAACTTCAAGCTGCACTGACACCACCGGGGACCCCAAATCTGAGACCGCGCTTATTCAGAATCAACGAGCGCGGCTCATCACTGTGCTCCAGCCGCTCTCAACACCACCTGTAAGGCATACTGCCAGGGCGCAGCAACACAGTGAACCATCGAGACAACCGGCACCTGCAGCAGCATCATCATCATCACCGTCATTACCGCTGAGTACTTTTCAGAATAATTGGATACTTATATCGCAGAGTACTCTGGATCTTCTCCATCAGCAAGATGACGTGATCCAGGAGATGCTCGACAATAGAGAATTTCTGTTGAGCCGACGCAGCGTGGCAAATCCTTCTTCACCTCTCACACTAACAGTGGCAGAGTCGAATGACCAACTGTTGACACGCGTGTCATCTTTTGAGAAGCTTTTGGAAAGGCAGAGCTCTCAGCTGGGAGAGCTTCGCTTAGACCGTCAGCTGCTTCTGGATCAGAATTCTTTACTAAGAGACCAAATGTCGAAACTCGATAATCATTATTTTTCCATCCAGAGTTTCCTGCACAACAGTCCAGTGGATCATGAGCCAAACGAGGACTGTGACCCGATGCATCCACGTAAATTTCCGTATCCAGTTTCTTTCTCTAGGGTGGATGTACCTTACCATACACGTGCTGGAAAGCGGGGCACTGGACTCAACTATGGAAATCTTGAGCACTATCAATTAGTTATGAATGGTGCTCTAAAAAAAGATTCAACTGCTTCGAATGAAGAGGTACGTCGAATTTCATTCTCAAGACCATTCTCCCCTCCTTAGAGAGAGAGAGAACATCGTTGATGTCCGTGTCCTACAACCAGGGCGCTGGTCTGGAGGGAGGACTCCGGAACGTGATACGGATTCAAGATTACCTTTTTCTTATCCCTCGGACTTTAGCTCACGCGCCTTACCACCGTGCGCAGTCCAGCTCTCCAGCAGCAGCCTAGCCTGAGAGGTGATGAGAGCCAAGCGCTCGATCGCCCACAATTACTTCACAACTCACAACACCGAGCCTACTTTGTTCGACCTTGACGCGGGAGCTCACGTGCCAGACCGTAGGACTCCTGTTAATGGAATGCTTCCTCGTGAGAGTTATAAGGAGTACAAATGTTTGAGGCCACTCGCACGAATATAAGGCTTCAAGTACGTCTGGCACGCTGGCGGACGTTTCTAGGTCGAGCGAAAAAATGGCGATCGAGCGTATGCGTTCGAGTCCCTTCGGGGCTGCATGTCATTCAAACGGCGAGTCGAACGGTCCCAAGACCCAACCGTGAATCCTCGGATAATGCACAGGACAGCTCAAAAGATCCAGAGCAGGGGGCGACTTTGACAGCAGAATCTGCAAGGACTTCTTGATAAGTCGAGCCTGCTAGAGATCTACGAGGGAGTCATAGATCCTTGAAAACGGGGTTCGACAATCTTAACTCATTGACGGATAAGATCGGAAATCTCAGTCAGCTCGTCGCTAACGATCCCTCTTACCATCTTTCTGGGGTGGCTGAGTCGTGGCTTGATGAAATCAAGGACGACAGTCTTGTTCAGATCCCGGGGGTTCTTCTGTTACGACAGGACCGTAACAGACAAGGCGGCCGGGTTGCTTTTTACGTGCGCTATGATTTTAAGGTTGAGAAATTAGCCTCTTCTAGTACTTTTTCTCCAGGGACACCAGGCATCCCTGAAGTTTTCTTTGTAGTGTGCAGCAGGGCAACTCCCCTTCAATTCTAGTGGGAGTCATTTATAGGCCCCCTAACATCGCCATGCAGAAGGATCATGGGCTGTTTGGCTCGTTACACTGTCTGTTTGGGGGTTTCAGTCACGAGATTATAATGGGGGATCTGAATGCAGACTTGTTGGACACGGCTGACTCTGATACAATATTTCGATTGAGAATCATCATCGTTCATCGACAATGCTTCAGAAAAACCATCAAAATCAAAATTATCTCCACGAGAGTCTTCTTGATCCACATCCGAAACGTGCAACTCATGGTTTTGTCTCAAGGTCTCTCTATTCGTTTGTTGGTACCTATCATAGCCAAGATACCTCAGAACTGATGCGATGTGGGCACAGCAACCGATTATCCTCGCACCGGTCTTGCATTGACAGTACCCACCGCTAACGGATTCTTCTTCTTTGCCATACTTTATCCAAAATGAATAGACTTCTGATGATGTATGGCGGGATTGCATCTCCATCCTAATGATTGTTGTATCATCTCTATGATGGAATAAAGAATACAGCCCGTCACCATCCAAGTGTTCATCAGTGTATGTAGTGCCCTGTTTCAGCTGTGGACGGAATGATAAGTGGTTTTAGGAGTGCCAATATTTGGATTCGTTCTAATCAATTCGTGTAGATCATCAAAACGAATGAAATTAGTCGTTGAGACCGCGAACTACGCCCATTCAGTGAAATAATATCTATTCGATTTGCTCGTCATCTCATTAGATGGGGGAAGTTTTTTTATTCTGGTACCTGATAGATGCCAAGTGTTGGATCCTGCAGATCCTTCAGGGCCAGGCAAGGAAAATCTGAGAGTGATGCATCGGTGACCCCTTCTCGAACTGCTCTCAGGGTTGAGAAACGCCTCTCTTTCACTATTTTTTTGTAATTCATTCAGGCTGTTCATACGCCGAAGCATCTTCTCAGCTTCTTGCACGTCAGTTGAGTAGTCGAATACTCGTGGGGGTCGGAATCCACTATAAAGTGCACAAACTATCTTCACGTAATCTCCAATATTGGGTATTTCATGGTTGGGGAATACGCTTGCAAGGGCTTTCCAATTCTTTATCATGCCGTTCACTGCTTTGATAACCCACCTGAATAGGATGCAAGTTATTTGTATCAGACTTCGAATATGTTCATTCATTAGGTGATTGGATTCAAGAGTCAAATCTTACGCGAACGAGTATGAAATACGATAGTGGGTAGCAGATAATATCCTGAACCTTTGACGGATACTGGCGGATGACTGAGTATATTTTGTCCATTACAAAAGCTTGGAGGATTTCTGGTGTGCAATGACAACTGAGGGAATTATGCTTCATCGCATCGAATTGATATATGAAAGTACTATCTCGCATGAAATGATGATTCGTCGATCTTCTTCTCGGGATTCGCACATGATCCACCTTGCTATGTTGAACTCACGTCATACGAGGGTGATTAATCTAATTACGCAATGCCCAGCTCTATCCCGATTACCATTTGGCAATGAGGCGAGGATGGGAATCAGTTTATATGGATTCAGACAACCATTAGTTGTCAAATCCCCTCATGAATGGCGATTCAGTATCATGGAATAGTTTTTGCATGTTGTTAGGAACTTTGCATATACGACTATTCTTTTCATATACGATCTGAGTCACATTGCATATGTAATGAATTATCTGTTGAGAAATCATTTTTGGAGAGGAAAATGCGAATCCCTCAGTCCCGAAGCTTTGGAACACAACATTTTTTCCCCCATCAGAAAGTAGAGGAGAAATGCTAACTTTCCTTGCTGGTATGAGATAGAGTTTCCATTTGAATTTTTCGAGATATTTGCGCTTGAAAGTCGGTGTATGGTGTTTTTAGGTGGTTTTTCGCATTTTACTCCGATTTGGAGCCTTTATTCGAAAAAGTGATGTGAGATGAACTTGTGTATTCTTTTTGAATCTTTCGTAATCATTGCTTGTTTCGACCTCCTTGAGCTCCAATCGTCCAGAATACGCCAAAACCCTCGTTTTGGGGGGGGGGGTTGGCTTTTTCAGGAAACGGGAGACAATCTACGCGTTAACAACCGAAACGAACTGGAAGTTTAAAACATAATAAACATTTCATGTCCGCTTCATTTCCCTTTAAATCGAACCTCATTCAAGTTATCATTCACCAAAGCTCGAAAAATACGAACTTTCGGGAATGAATGTGGTTTTTTGGTACCAGCGCATCATTTTCCATTGACCAAAAGTCACGGAAAAGTTGTATTTTTGATTCAAGAACAATATCCCGTATCAGTCATAACTCAGAATGTACGAGATTTGTAGTTAAAAGCAAGGAAATACGTTACACGTGTATTTTGAATGGGACGGTTTTTGTCTATAACAAGCAACTAAGTTCGTTTCATGGGGAGAAAATTTACATGCATACTTAGACCCAGAACACGTATTCTAGTACATGTTTGGGCCAAAATTATTGGAGGCGGATTTGCTCTCATGTGCAACAGTTCCTTCCAATGAAGTTTTCCTTGCTATCAAGCACTTTTCCTCACAGGCCCTTGGGGCGGACGGGGTCTTTCAGATCGTGATTGCAAAGGTTATTCCAGCCATAGGTGATCTTGTTGTACATAATTCCAACTCCTCTCCTGCTCACAGCATCTCTCGTGAGGCTTGGAAGGAGGCAGAGCGATTCGCACTGGAGAAAACTGCAGCTCCATCAGCGCTTTTGGACTTTCATCCTATTGCGCTGCTGTGCTCTCTCCTCAAGTTTCTGAAAAAGATCGTCATGACCACATCATGGAGCTTTTCAAGAATACAAATTCACTAGATCACTTCCAGACTCGCTTCAAGTAGCATCACAGTACCCAGACAGCTCTTTTGAAGTTGACCGATGACATCAGATCAGGTATCGATAGGGAGGAGATCATCCTATTTCTACTGTTCGACTTCCGCAAGGCATTCGATACGATTCTACCTTCAAAGCTGCTGAGTAAGCTTGGAGACCTTTGCTTCTTGAGTTCGGCACTTCTGTAGATGGAAACATATTTACGAGGTCACATCCAAATGGTCACATCAAAACATGGAATTCTGATCGGCTCAGGACAAATCTGGGTATTCCACAGGGTTCCGTTCGCGAGCCTCTACTCTTCAGCTTGTTTGTCAATAACTCGCCTGAGCTGCTGGACGGTAAGACAGTGAATCATCTCTTTCAAGCAGATGACCTCGTAATCTATTCACAAGTAGAGGAAAACGACATCAGAACCTTGGGCTATGCTCGCAGACAGCTCCAGCTCAACGGGTCCTCCGTCGGTATCGCAGATGAGCACACGATCATGCAGTCCATCGCTGACGACCGCCAGCAAGTAAGGTGGTACTCTTCCTTCCAGGGACTTGTAGATACGCGCCGAGCTCGCCGTGTTGAACGCATTTTTGACGTCCAGCGCAATGATCGCGCAGAACCCTCCTCCTGGATGGGGTGCCATCTCCATTGCAGATTGCACTCTATCTCGCACGCACTTGATCGCGTGAAGTGTGCTGCGCCCCTCTCGGAAGACGAACTGCATCAAAGACATCCCTCCGCTGCGCTCGGACTCCTCCAGTCGGTTGAGGATCATGCGGTCGTACATCTTCCCCAGGTCGTCCAGCATGTTAAGCGGTTGGTTCGACGAAGGCTCTTTCGGATCACCGCCCTTCCCTTCCAGGATGAGCACGAGCTTCTGGCATTTCTACGTTTTCGGGAGGACTCCTGCTAGTAGGCATTTGTTGAACACCTTCAACATGAGGCTAGGCCACACCCTGGTCACAATCTTCAGAGCCTCGTTGGAAATCCTACCTAGTCCCGGGGCCTTGCCGTTTGCGAGTCTCTTCGCTCCTATCCTGAGCTCGCCTTCGTCGAAAAGAGGTACGGCTTCGGAGGCTATACTGGGGAAAGTGAGCCTGGGCTCCCCTTCTGGGTAGAGAGCCAAGCTCTCCCCTAGCTATTCTCAGCACTGTCACTTTGTCCGCTGGTGCAGATCTCCCCTCTTGTGAGCGTAGCTTGCTCATGACGACCCTGTACGGCGTTCCCCACGGGTCGCTGTTGACCATGTTGCACGGGTCCTCCCAGCATTTCTGCTTGTTCTTGCGAATGGCGTTCCGAAGCAGTTCTTTCGCCACTTTGTGAGCTTCTTTGTCGGCCTCCGCTGACGCAAGTCCACGTTTCCGCGCTCTCCTGGCTTGTTCCCTCTTGGCGTTGGCGTTGCGCCCAAGACTCGCTATTTCCTCGCTCCACCAGTAGACCTGCTCCCTCTGGAAGCGGAGTTGCTTCCTCTTGGGCATGGCGGCATCACGAGCTCGTTCGATGACTCTCGTGATGCTGTTCACGGTGTCGTCAGGTGAGAGTCCCTCTCCAGATTCCAACGCTTCTGAGATCACGGTCTCAAACCGCTCTTAATCGAGTTTGCGGACTTGCCATCCCACCATTGGCCGGGCGTTCCTATCTCTTCTCTCCCCGTCTATCCTAAAATGAACGTGCTGGTGGTCGCTCAGTGTTTCTGAGTCAAGAAATTCCCACGCCGTTACTCGTCAGACAAGTCCTGACCTGACGAAGGTCAGGTCTAGCACAGAGGAAGATGAAGTAGCCTCCCGGTGCCATGTTGCTTGTCCCACTTGGTTGAGCAGGACCATGTCCAGCTGAGTCATGGTCACCGCTACTGCGATGCCACGTTCATCTCGGGGTCCTCCGCTCCAGGTCAGTAAGTTGGCATTGATGTCCCCGGCCACTACTGCGAGTCTCTATCAGTGCTTCAAGCTATTCTCGAGCTCTTTCAGCTCGCATCGAAATTCGTTCACCGACGAGTTGGATGAGTAGTAACAGCTATACACCGCAACATCGCTAATGATTCTGCGAGCGTGGCCGTCCCCCTTCGTTGGTCTTTCGGTGTCAGTGAGCGAGGCATTCCAGATTTGAACGGCCGCCCCCCTTCGCAGGTCTTACGTCGTCCTGGCACTCCCCTGTCTGGAATTCTGCTCTGAGATGATAAGTACGTCCACTCCTAGTCTCGTAGCTCCTGCTTCGAGGAGCTCGTGGGCGTCTCTACTCCTGTGGACATCTGCCTGCAGGAACTTAGCCATTTCCGCGTTCATTCTGGCACCTCCCTGCTGTTTCCGCCGGTTGTAAGGCAGTGTAGCATGGCCTCCCAGACCTATGATTGCTGTCCACCTGCAGAGTTTCACAGCTGAGGCACTTGGCCTCCTCCACCACACAGAGCGCTATGTGGCCTTCCTCGCCATTGTTGAAGCATCGTTTCGATCGTCGCTCCTGCGGCTCGTCACAGCTTGCAGACAGGTGGCCATACTGGAGGCAATTGTAGCAACTCACGATACCACTTTCCTCACAAATCCGAGCAATGATGGAATCTACTCGGATTTTTCTCTCGCTCAGCAAGCCCTGTGCTAGCTCCGCTGGGACTGTGATTACCGCGACCTGAGTACCCCCGTATCCCGGCCATATGGTTCTTGCAGTAATACTCCCGGCGTGCTATGCTGCAAGGACCGCCACGACGGCTTCCTTGACCCCTTGCAGTGTGTTGACCTCGTCGATGTCCAGCACTTCCAGCGTGACAGTTGGGATGAGGCGTCGTGCCACTCCCGAGTCCTGGATAGCAACCTTGATGGCAGCCTCAACGGTGTCTGCCTTGATCTCTCTCCTTAGTTCTATGGGAAGGTGGCCGTCCTTCGTTCTCCGGATTTCCAAAACTTTCGGAGCGACTGCCTCACCGCCCCCTCCTTGCTTGACTTTCCTAAGCATGTCCGCATAGGATAAACCACTCTCTCTGACCTCGACGAGGACCGCGTCTGGCCTCAACTTTTTTTCATTTCTCTTTGGCCTCTTCTTCTTCTCTTTTTGCTTTTCTCGAGCCTTCAGAGCATCGGCTATGCTGCTCCTCCCTCGTCCTCTGCGTCGTCCGGCCCTCTCCCAGCTCAGGTCGCTATCCATGGGCTGGCTGCCTATGGAACGAAACGGAAGTGGCGTGCCAGGCGTGGTTACATCCGACTCCGTGCTCCCGGCTCCGTGCTCTGGCACAGTGAGCTTGAGCGGTCTGAGGGCCAGTCGCTTCGTTCTCTTTCTCTGATCCTCCTCCCAGTGGTGGGACTCGTGCGGCCTCCCTTGTTTTGGCTTACTCGCCCGGGGCTCTGGGCGGGTGGCGCGAGCCTTGGCTGGGCTAGGAAGACCACCGCCGCCGCCGCGGTTTCCTCGGCCACCTTTCTCAGAGCTGGACTGAACTTGTCCTCCAGCTCCGCAGCCTTTTTCTTGGCCTCTTTCAGCCGCTTGCGTAAGGCCACTGCCCTCTCCCTGCAAGCTCCTTCGCTCTACATCCCTCGTGATGTCGTCGAGTAAGTTGAGCATCTTCCCAAGGAGCTCCTCTTCTCTTCCCTGGGCTTCGCTGGACTTGGACAGACTCCCGGGAGGAATCTATCTATCCTTTTTTTTCTCTTGTGGTCACTAAGGCTAATCTGCTCGCAGACGTTGTGACGTATTGCGCTTCTGGGTTCGCATGGAGCATGGCACCGCCTAAACCTCCCCGCTGATTGGGGTAATATCCACCATGTCATAACCAACCCACCCTGGAACCGCTTGCGCATTACTTCGGGATGGGAGGAACGTCTCGCGCTCGTAAGCGTAGCTCTTCGCTGTGTCGGCTCTTCCTTCTTCTTCCTTGGCCGTCCGGTGATCACTCTAGGGGTCGTCGTTACTCACTCGGCAGCGTCCCTTGTTAGGCGCTGCAGCGCTCGTTCTCGCTCTCCTCTCCGGAAGATTGCCGTTTTGATGGAGTCGGTGATCTCATCCCACATCTCCTCACTGCAAAGCATGGCTGGCACAAGGTTCTCAGGTGTGATCTGGAACCCGATCCGGTCCATGAGCTCCGCTCTCTCTATATTTGTATCAGCACACGCGAGAAGTAAGTGCTCCACGTCGTCCCAGCTCGCCTCGCACATTTGGCAAACCAGGTTTCCCCTCCTCTGGGACCGCTCCGGGTACACCCCGGAACAGCCGTGTCCACTAAAGCCCTGCGTCAGCCAGTAGTCCAGCCCGCCGTGGGCCCGATCATTCCACCTGTCCAGATTGGGGATCAACCGGCGCGTCCATGCGCCCTCGGTTGAGCTGTCCCACTCCCTTCGCCAATCGGTCACTGTCGCCTCCCCTTGAAACTCTCGGATGAGAGCCTCCCGGGTCGGGTTCAGTTCCACTTCGTCGTTCTTGAGGGACTCTTGGCGGTCAAATATATGCACCCGTTCCATCACCAGCAACCGGATGGGTGGTGTGCTCGCCAGCACGTACGCTGCTTGCAGCAACACCGTGCAGTAAACGCTGATAGTCCGGAGTACCATACGCCGCTGAACAGGGCCCACCTTAGCATTGATCATAAACGCTTTGGCAACTTAACCCCAGATCGCGGCACCGTAGAGCATGATGGAATAGCTCACGGTACTGAGTAACGCTCTTCTATCTGGTTTCGGCCCGCTGATGTTCGGCATGAGCCGCTGGAGAGCACTGCTTACCCTACCTGCTTTGAGCGCGGCTTCACGAACCTGTGCCATGTAGCTCCACTCATCGTCGAACCACAGTCCAAGGTACTTCATTTCCCTCTTGGCTGGGATCTCATGCCCGTTGATGACAAAGACAGGCCTCTCAAAGCTCCTCCTCTTCGTGACAAGCATCTTCTCGCACTTCTGTCCGGCAAGTTCCAAGTGGTTCTCGGGGAACCACTGACCGATGCGATAGAGGGACTCATTCCCAATGCACTCCACCTGCCTTGCAGTTTCAGCGACTACCACTAGAGCCACATGGTCCGCGAAGCCTACAAGTTCCGCCCCATCTGGGAGATCCCATTTTAGGAGCTCATCGTATTGTGTGTTCCATTCGAACGGCCCTGAGACGGAGCCCTAGGCTATGCCTGCAGAGAGTTCTAGCTCGATTCGGCCCTCGTCCGTGTCGCAGACGAGTACTCGATCTCTCAGTCCATTGCTGACAATCGCCAGCAGATAGGGCGGCACCCTTTGGCATTTGACACAATTTCACCTTCAAAGCTGTTCAGTCAGTTTCGAGACCTTGGCTTTTCGAGATCGGCACTCCTGTGGATAGAATCATTTTTACAAGGCCGCATCCAAATGGTCACATCAAAACATGGTGATTCCGAATGGCTCACAACCAATCTGGGTGTTCCACAGGGTTCCGTTGTCGGGCCACTACTCTTCAGCTTGTATGTTAATGACTTGACTGAGCCACTGAACGGAAAGACAGTGAATTATCTTTCTTACGCAGATGACCTCCAAATCTATTAACAAGTAGAGAAAAAGAACATCAAGGAGGGCATTGCTCGGCTAGGAGAAATAGGGCGACTTGTTGCTGGGTGGGCCGAGGGCTCTCGCCTGCGTCTTAACGCTGGCAAGACCAAAGCAATCTTCTTCAATTCTGAAAGGAACGTGAGGTACCTGCAAAGAATGGACTTGCCAGAAGTCGAGATACAGGATGGGGTATCCGTCCCTTTCAGTGACACGGTTGTGAACCTCGGTGTGACATTGGACAGAGGATTGACGTGGAAACCGCATAATAATCAAGTTCCAAAGGAAGTCAATAAGGCCCTTTGAGACCTTAGTCCAACCCTACCTGGACTACTGCGCGGTCGTGTACCTTGACGCCACTGACGAACTGATGACGCGGGTACAGCGACTGAGCAATTCATGTCTGAGATACATTTTTGATGTTAAGAGAGACGAGCACATCGCTTCGTTCAGGGAGCGGTTGGAGTAGTTACGTACTGATTCGCGGAGAATGTACTTTGCAGCTCTTCTCATGTATAACATAGTGCACTTGGAAGAGCCTGGTTATTCGGCTGCGATGTTTACCAGGCACCACTCCGAGTGCCCTCAGCGGGGGGATGCAGAAGATCAGGAGCTCAAAATTCCAAGAATGCGACTCGACTATGGACAAAGACCTTTCCAGAGTCAATGCGCTCGTCTTTGGAATTTTCTCCCTTTAGGCTTCCGGCAGCTGCCGAAACTCTTGCAATTTGAGGGGGCAGTGAGCGACTTCCTGTTGACGCTCCCTCCACAAAGGATTGATGCGGACGCTGGGCCCTTTTTCAAGCTATAAGGGCTTTTCCTTAGAGTCCTTTTCTTTCTTCCTATCTTTGGCAGTGCGTGACCTTCTGTCACGTGTATTCTATGACTGTGATGATCATTCTATCCTCTACATTTTATTGTTTCGTAATTGAGCTGTAAGCACCATGACCAGTCGAATTTGTGATGATATTGATGACCTGGACCAAATGAATTAATTTAGACAGTATGTATATTCTATGTACATCAAAAAATCGAATTTTTTGCCACTGTGCGAATAAAGGAGGTATCTATCTACCTTTTCTCTTTCTTTCGGACGACAGGCTGCCTCAGGAGCATGGTGAAGCTCCTCTGACAAGCTCCTCATGACGGGGTGAGCCCAAGGGTCAGTTCGAACGGCGAAAGGAGCCGACGTTTGGCTCGAATCACCTCCCGGCCATCCCCATGGACCCTTGCCGTCCAAACCCCCCTCGGCCTCGTACCCGTTAACAGGGGGATGCAGAGATGAAATCCACCAACTTGCCTATCCATGCCCAGGACTGCGCGTGCATTATTTCAGGCATAGGCGGCGTTTCTCGCGCTTCACGGGTGGCGGAGCTCTTCTGATCTAACTTCCCGTCTCCTTCGCTCTTCTTCCTTCGCGGTCCGCCATCCACTGCGTTGCGCCTCTTGCTTGGCGTTGCAGGTGTCGTCCCCTCTCTCCTTTGCGGGTGATCGCCGTCTTGATGTACTGGGCGACGTCTTTCCACTCTCCTTCGTCGCGGAGCATTGTTGGTACTAGGTTCTCGGGGGTGAGCCGGAAACCGAGCCTCGTTTGTATCTCCGCGCGCTCCGAGCTGGTGTCAGTGCACTCAAACAAAGGGTGCTCAGCGGTATCAATGTCGAAACCACAGCTCTGGCACTCCGGTGTTGGTCTCTTCCTAAACTTGGTGAGGTAGGCACCGAAGCAGCCATGACCACTCAAGGCCTGTGTCAGCCAGTAGTTCAGCTCTCCGTGGCCACGATCAATCCATCGGTTGAGATGGGGTATCAATCGGTTCGTCCATCGTCCTTTCGTTGAGCGGTCCCATCCCGCTTGCCATTCGGCCAAGGTCCCAGCTCTTGCAACCTCGCGAAGGGCAGCCCGGCAGGGTGGGGGGAAGGGGGGGGGGGTTATATCCATCCTTTCGGCTTTGAGGATCTCTTGCCCCTCCCAGATCTCCACACGTTCAACCACCAGCAAGCTGATGGGCGGTGTTCCTGCCAGGACGCACGCGGCGTTGGCCGAGACGTTGCAGTGAGCGCTGACCGTCCGAAACGATGCTCGGCGTTGAATCGGTCCTATACAGGGGCACCGTAAAGCATGATGGACGTGCTCACGGTGTTCAGAAGTGCTCTTCTGCTCGGCATGGGCCCGCTTATGTTCGGCATCAGCCGCTGGAGGGTATACCCTACTCTCTCTGCCTTGAGTGCGGCTTCCCTGATGTGCGCCTTGTCGGTCCAGTTGTCGTCAAACCATACCCCG